>JAMKQA010008395.1:0-29098 GCA_024699735.1 Posidonia australis | reverse complement strand
TGAGAATACCCAACAAAGACACACTTTATAGACCGAGGGGACAATTTGTCCAAACTAGGTGACAGGCCTTGGACAAATGCCACACACCCAAACACTCTAGGTGTCAAACTGAACAGACTGGACCCCAGTATAAGACGACGGATAGGGACCTCTCCATCAAGAGGTGTAGAAGGCATTTTATTAATCAGATAGCTTGCTGTAAGCACATCGTCAGACCACAGTTGCTTAGGGATATGCATGTGAACCATGAGAGGGACAGAAGGAAGAGGGACAGACACACTGGACGATGAGGACACTGAATAGTGTGGAACAGACTTAAAAAAAGTGACATTAGCAGACACAAAGTAACGCCTAGTAGGAAGATGGAAACATCGGTATCCCTTCTGAGTTTGAGAATACCCAACAAAGACACACTTTATAGACCGAGGGGACAATTTGTCCAAACTAGGTGACAGGCCTTGGACAAATGCCACACACCCAAACACTCTAGGTGTCAAACTGAACAGACTGGACCCCAGTATAAGACGACGGATAGGGACCTCTCCATCAAGAGGTGTAGAAGGCATTTTATTAATCAGATAGCTTGCTGTAAGCACATCGTCAGACCACAGTTGCTTAGGGATATGCATGTGAACCATGAGAGGGACAGAAGGAAGAGGGACAGACACACTGGACGATGAGGACACTGAATAGTGTGGAACAGACTTAAAAAAAGTGACATTAGCAGACACAAAGTAACGCCTAGTAGGAAGATGGAAACATCGGTATCCCTTCTGAGTCTGAGAATACCCAACAAAGACACACTTTATAGACCGAGGGGACAATTTGTCCAAACCAGGTGACAAGTCTTGGACAAATGCCACACACCCAAACACTCTAGGTGTCAAACTGAACAGACTGGACCCCAGTATAAGACGACGGATAGGGACCTCTCCACCAAGAGGTGTAGAAGGCATTTTATTAATCAGATAGCTTGCTGTAAGCACATCGTCAGACCACAGTTGCTTAGGGATATGCATGTGAACCATGAGAGTACGGGTGACATCAAGGATGTGCTTATGTTTGTGTTCTGCAATGTCATTTTGTTATGAGGTGTAAGGACAAGATGTTTAATGAAGAATACCCAATGAAGCACAATAAGAAGTAATTTTCTGCTGAACAAACTCAAGTGCATTGTTAGTGTGTAAAACCTTAGGAGTAATATTAAACAGATTTTTTTTATTTTTGCAACAAATTGTTTGAGTACATCATAGACCTGACTACGATCCTTGAGTAAGTATACCCAAGAGACTATTGCGAAATTATCAATAAAAACAATATAATATCTATGTCCTGAAACAGACTGGACGCGAGACGGACCCCACAAATTACAATGGACCAACTCACAAATAGACTGACTGGACACAAGACGCACCTTCTTGAAGGTAGCACGATGGTGCTCACCCAGCTCACAAGACTCACTCTGAAACTGCGACACAGAACACCATGGTAAGGCCTGCTGAAGTTTCTGATGCGATGGGTGACCCAACCGGTAATGTCATAAGGAAGAAGACTCGAAAGTAGACGCCACAGAGGCCAATCCTCTAGGGATATCATCACGAATCAGCTTGTACACTCCATTTCCTCGCTCACGGTTTAAATTAATCCTCCTTCTCGTTTGCAAGTCCTGAAAGGTACAATAAAAAGGAAAAAATGTGACACAATAATTTAACTGTTTAGTAATGACACTAATGGATAGTAAATTCATTGGAAAATCAGAAACAAACAAGACTTTATCAAGAGATAACTGTGAAGTAGCCTGAACCACTCTTTCACCTGAAACAGAACATGTTCGATCATCAGCAATTGCCACAGATCGAATATCTGACAACTGAGAAAGCTGGGTAAATAGGTTACGGGTACCTGAGATGTGTGAAGCACCAGAATCAATGATTTAGGAAGAGTCCTTGGACGCAAGGAAGGCTCGAGTACCTGAGGAAGTAGCCTAAGTCGCCGTAGCCGTAGTGTCGGTAACCTTTAGCTGCTGAAGTCTCTCATAGTCTACCTGAGACACTATAAAAGTCTGCTCCTCAGGTACAACTGCTGCAGTAGGTGGTTCGGTGGTAACATGTGCCACCTATGGGTGGCCAATAATGTCCCAGTATTTTTCAATCTTGTGTCTCAATCACCCACAGTGTGTACATCGAGGACGCCCACTTGTCTCTCCTTTACTACGACCTCCACCACGAGAACCACCTCGTCCTCGTCCACGAGTAGTCGTCATAGCTGAAGACGCTGACACAGTGGGGGTGGCGCCTGTAGAAACTCGAAGACCTTGGCGAATGTGGTCTGAAGATCCGAAACACTGTCAGCTTCTAAAACTTGACCCCTGATCTGGGAACTGATGTCTAGGTTCAAGCTAAAGAGGTACACTGCAACTGTTAACTTCTCACGATACTGACGTAGGCATGTGATGTTAACTGTCAAGGGTTGATAGATATCTAACTCATCTAACAGAGAGTGGCAAAGTGATCCTGAACTGATCTGTCTCCTTAGTGTAAAGCAAACAACTGCTCATATATCTCGCAGACTCGAGATATGTTCTTCTTGTGGCCATATGTCAAACGGAGGGTGTCGTATATCTTCTTGGCTGGCCGCAGTAACATAATCCCTTTGGCAACTGAGGGCTCCATATTGTTCCCCATCCATGTAATTATAGTTGCATCATCAGCTAATCAGTTCTCATATGTGTCAGATTTTGTATCAGGGGGTGGATGGGTGAGGTGTTTTAATTTTCTATGTGCCAAAACAAACGTCTTAAAGTTCTGTGACCAAAGGAGTTAGTTTGGGCCAGAAAATTTCTCTGACGTACCACTCATATGCTTTACAAGAGAGTTACGAGAGGCCATGCTGAGTTAAAGTGATAAATACTACGACTGTATGATCTGAAAACAACCAAAGGAAGTGAACTGGACTAGTCACCACGTGTGGATAGGATGTATCCACATACACCGGAAAGTGGGGGCATTTGGGGCGCCTAACACATGCTCGGAATCACCAAACGATGACGTAGGAGGGGCCAGACTGCCCCTGCGGACTGACTGGAACGGCCAGGAGCCTTCACCGGTGACCAGACATGCACCGGTGAGGCTGTCTCTGGCCGGTGGCTCGCCGGAGATGGGTTGGAGTGGCTGTCGGCGAAGCTGGAAGGAGCAGGAGACGTTGACGGCCCTGGATCCTAGGGCAGGAGGCGGCGACGTCACAGGACGAAGGTGATGGAAGGCTTGACGGCGGTGGACGGCGTCGGGACCGACCGGAACTCAGGCCAAAATGCCCTGTCGGTGCTGAAAACGCTTGGGAGAGTTCAGGCCGGCACGGGAAGAGGTCTTGGTGGCGGAACACGGGTTAGGGAGGCAGAACGCGGGTTCGGGAGGGAAGTCTAGCGGCCGACGGTGGCGGAAGTCGACCGGAAAAGCTGTCGTCAGTGGTGGAGGGAGAAGAGGGAAGAAAACCCTAGGTTTTGTGCCTAAACTTTGATACCATCTTAGATTTGGGTCATAAAAGTGTGATTAGTTATTTCATAAAGAGAGATTACACATATATATAGTTATATTGAACAAATGGATATCTAATAGTCCGTCTAACACACACAATCCATATAACATACTCTAACAAACTTTATTAGTCTTGTATATTTCCTCAAACTTATCACTTCATTCAGTATTATACGAAGGTACTAAATAGCTTGTGGCATTTGTACTATTTTAAATTGATAGTGGTATTTCTTTTAACCGATTTGCATCAATTATAAACTCTTAATACCATGAACAGTTGTTGCTTACAATCCGTCAGCATCCATAGTGATGTCAAGAAAGGTATGCAAATCTGCGCCCGAGCCTACACACTAGCATTATTGTTTGTGTTAACTGATCTGTGGTTGGTCCTGGACTTTCATCAATATAACATGCTTAGGGAAGGTTTCTATCCCTCAAGGCTACTTCTCTCTTACTTACTTTTTCTCTTTCCAAGGACAGCTCTTTTAATCTTGTTGAGAATGTTGCATGTGTTATGTATACATATGCAGGATTCCCAGATAACACTTCCAGCTTAGCAAGCAGTGACACTGATTTAGTTATTAGTTATTTACTTTAAGGTATTCACATATTTATAGAACAGGACTGCCATAAATTTCTCTGCACAGAAATGCTTTTAATCTTTCTGTGAATTTGTGAATGTACAGACATTCATTCTGGAGTGTAATAAAAATGTATGGTAGTAGCAACTATAACACACGTATCTTGACAAGGCTCTAACATTTTCTTGATATTTTTGGCACATCATACTGTAAATTTGTTTGATTTCTTCTTTTCCTTAATTTTCTGTTCCTAATCTAATTGAACTACTACTATTCATTGCACAAGTTGTCTATCATTTTTGTTCTTGTTTTGAAGATGGTATCTTTTGAAAGTTGTTTTTTTCAACCAGGACTTGAGAGATTGTTGGAAGATGTTTTGGTGGTGTCTATAAGTTGAGCTTTAACACTTTTCTTATTGAATAGTTAACGGTTTGCAATTTGCTGCAGGCCGCCTATGTGCTTAGTTCCTGGTGCTGGACTTGGAAGACTTGTTCTGGAGATTTCTTGTCTTGGTATGTGGCAGTTCTTAACATTGATATTTTCCATATTTGTCAGCAGAAACTGATCATATTTGTCTACTGCTCAGGTTTTTCGAGCCAGGGAAATGAGTTTTCATATTATATGATGATCTGCTCAAGTTTCATTTTAAATCAGTAAGATGCTGGTAGCTTAATTTAACATTTTCTTGATGCACTTAATCGATTAACCCTGCATTTTTTCTTGAAAGTTCATGACTAATAGATAATATTTTCTGTATAGAGAACAAGTGATATTTTATACTTGTACTTTTAATTTATGCTGGATTGCTTTTCTTGTCAGCACTCAGTTCGCTGGAGAATGGAAAATTTACCCTTGGATCCATAGCAACTGCAATTCTATTTCAGACTGTGACCAGCTTCGAGCCATTTCATTTCCAGATATTCATCCGGCAAGGTATCAATATTCTTGTATTTACTTCTATTTGCATTTCTTGGTTTTCTACGTGTGGGTGCATGCATGTGCATGGAGAAAAGGCAGATTATCAAAGTACATCAAAATTCTGAGCTAGGTCTAATACAGAAACGACAATGAAACAACTTACAAGGGAACAAAAACTCACATAAACTGATACAGTATATCATGTCCTTCTAGGGTGTTAGATTCTAGTTCTTATGAATGCAGCAAAAATGGAGAGTTTTCTTTGTTGGCCTTCCTTTTCAAGGAACAATTGCTGATGAAGTTTAACGAAAATGTCTTTATTATTGGCTCTATCATGTGAGCAGTGCAGGAATTACTGAAGGCTTCTCTATGTGTGCTGGTGACTTTGTTGAAGTGTATAATGATGCAAGCCAAGAAGGTATTAATTAATTCAAGTTCTTGTAAGGTTTTGTGATGCAACTAAAATGGTCAAAATCATCTCACATTCTTTTGGGACGAGAGAATTTGTCTATCATCTAATTATTTACTTCAAATAAATCTGTCCTTCTCTTAATACAGCTTCGTGGGATGCGTTGGTGACTTGCTTCTTCTTGGATACGGCCCATAATATTGTTGAGTATATTGAGATCATATCAAGAATCCTGAAGGATGGAGGAGTAAGTGATGTTTCCGCTATTATTTTAGTGAGATAGCAGAATATATTTTTCTTTCCCTTATATTCCTTTCATAATAATTGTATTATACTAATGTTCTAGGGACGTGAAAATCTGTTTATCATCTCATGTAAGATGACTAGATTCTCTTCATTTTCTGCTGCCAACAGGTTTGGATAAACTTAGGGCCATTACTTTATCATTTTGCAGATACATATGGAGTTGAAAATGTAAGTCTGGCATTTATTGACCATTTGACCTTGAAGGCTATATGAATATTTAATAGCAATTATGTCGTTATTTTAATTTAGGAGCAAAGTTGAGACATGCATTATTTCTTTCTTCCAGGAAATGTCCATTGAGCTCAGTCTGGAAGACGTTAAAAAGGTTGCTCTCCAGTGTGGGTTTGAAATTGAGGTAGATACAGTAGTCCTTCATAACCCATTCACATATATATAGTGAGTTGTTAATTATTTGACTAAATCTTGAAATCTATTAATGGAAGATGGAGAAAAATATCGAGACGACGTATACAGCTAATCCTCGATCTATGATGCAGGTGAGCCAAATAAGTTTTTCAATTATTAATGCAGCCAACAAAATGATATGGCATTCAATTGTTGAATCTTAGATTCCAGGGAAAGCATAATAACTTGTTTTCTGCAGTGATATTCATGTCTGATGCTACACTTTCATTTGCAGAACCGGTACTCTACAGTATTTTGGACAATGAGAAAGAAACCACGGGCGTGACGTACTGCTTAACTAAAGAAATAGTATCAGTTTTTCTGCTGGTTTTCAATACAACTAGCAGCAACTGTGCATGTAATCTATAACTAGAATGGTCATCGAATTGCAAAGAAAACCACAGATCAATATGTGGGATCAAAGGGGTATCTACAGCTCGATGAAGTCGGTTTGAGCCACTTCAATCTTGAGCCTGTAGCTTGTTTGCAGGGGCTATTATTTTTCATTTTTTTTATTTATGCTTGTAGGCCGGCTGTAATCGAACTCGATAATTGTTGACAGTGTGGCTTTATCATTCTTCTATGATTTAGGGCAGCTATTACCTTTCATGGATTTTCAGCATCGTAGCTCATATTGCTTTGGGTTGTGCCTTTGATTTGGGTAAGTGATACGTACCATGTTCTTTTGTTCAATGCAAGCAAGATTTCTTATTTCATATATTAGTCGAATAAAACATAGTTCATTCGATAATTGATTGGTACTTTAAGTTTGGAGGTTATTAGTTGGAATCTCAATGGATTTAAAATTCTTTATAAAAGAAAACATAATACATTGAAACATTTTAACATTCTTAAGTTACCAAAAAAAAAAGGTTCTCTGCCAGAACAGGGCATTTTGGTGCTCAAAACAATGCTAGGAATATGATGATCGATAATTGTACGCTACGGTTAAGAGGGAGCCAATCACACTGGTTTTGTTAAATGTCATGTTCCTTTCTCGAATTTACTTCATTTTGAATAAGAAATTAAAGGTGGCTCATGTTTTCCCCCCTTTAGAGAAACATATGCATGTGCCTAATCCAGTTTTCACCAAATACACTACTTGTGTTTTCAAAAGTCAAGAGACTGGTTATGTTTCAAGCAGAGCATCAAATATGGTTTGAATGGCAAGAGCAGGCAGTCACAAGCGTTTGAAAGAGAACTGATAACACTGGCTCATAAACGTCGACAGAATTATCTAGAATAGAAAAGCAAGGAATCCATGTGGACTGATGGCAAATAACCATCCTAATGCAACAACCCAAAGCAGTTCGAAGGAAAAGGAATAGCTGATGCTGGCGGAAGAATCTGTTCAATTCGTCCACAAATTCCCATCATCAATGAATATTTAGCTTTTGTTTCGGGAAGCTTGTTTTGAGTTTGGAAGTGTTCCAAATACTCGGTCCCATAGAGACGAAGTGATTCCAAACCCCATGTTTTGAATTCTGAAGTGATGGTTCAAGTGATATTTCTACAAAACAAGCCAAAAGTTTGTTGCTATTAGCATACCTTTTGGTCTTGGGTAAGACTTTCAAGGCATAACAAAAAGTATATGGTCCTGACCTTGAGATGGCGACCTGGTTCCCCAGATGGTTGTCCATGGTGCAAGTAGTAGTGAGTACAATCGTACATTACGTAACCAAGCAAACCACCTCCGAACAAGGCAGGAGCAACTGACGGAGTTGATAGAAATTTAACAAGGTTGTAGAACTAGAAGACAAAGCCCATGAAAGTTGAGCGTAACTAATGAAGCACCATCAATGAAAAAGTTAAATTATAGTTTCCAACAGCATAAGGTAAATAGGCTATGACACCACCAAACAATAAGGTCCAAAAACAAAAGAATTTCCTATTACACCTGCAGGTCGAATTCCTTACGTCTTCTAGTTCCTAAAGTGCAACAAAATAATGAAAACGACACCACAAACAATAACATCTTCTTCTAATGCAAGTATTAATCCTTTCGTTAGTGGGATTGGAAAAATATTGGAAATCAATGAACTTTATTTCTCATAATTCAAATTATCTAATAGTTAGCAATTTGAATCCAGAAAAGAAAATATGCACTGAACATGAGAAGAAAAGAGAGATACAGAGTAGATTGTGAGAAGAACACGACTTTAAAATTGAACAGAAGATTATGTTTCATGTGGGAACAGTAGATTGTGAGGAATTTAACTTTAAAATTGAACAGAAGATTATTTTTCATTTAGCTGTAATTCGAGGACTTAAAAAGGTTCTGGTTAAGGAATTTTCTTTGACCTCTGATAAAAATGAACAGAAGTCAACTTCTATACTTTTGAAATTGTTTCTCACTCACAACCAACTCTTTTTAGTTCATCGTCTTTCTCACTTCTAGAGGATTTCCTTTACTTAAAATACTTCCTTGAAACCAATCTCATACTAAAAGTTACAAATATATTTATCAATACATTTTCAAAAGTTCTTTAAGTCTTTTTAGTTCATTGTCTTTCTCACTTCTAGAGGAGTTCCTTTACTTAAAATACTTCCTTGAAACCAATCTCATGGTAAAAGTTACAAATATATTTATCAATACACTTTCAGAAGTTCTTGAAGCCTAGTTCTAAAAATTCTATGAAACCAGTCACCATGGAAATCTAGTTCCTTGACTTCTTTGCTCACTTCTTGAGAATCAAACACTACTCAAAGATTCATATAAGGCTACTCTGACACAACGAAAATTATATTTTGGGAATAGTTGTGCTTATCTTCCAGCTATTTTTAGACCTTGAGCATCACCTAAAAAATGAGGAGCAAGAAAGCAAGTAACATGAATAACGAGCGCTTTACAAAGTGCATGTAGATTTTTCACCCTATATGTACATTGTGATATCACAGTTCTCCCTTCTAATGGTTTACAAGGGAACTGAAAGTACGGAAAAAAATATACCAAAATGCACAGGATTGCTGTTGCAGAAGGAGGGAAAACCAAACGTAGTCCATCCATGGGGTGCTTATGATGGCATCCATGAATAAGATAATGTGCAGTATTTCCCCTGTGGCATGCCACAGACAATATTTTAATAGCTTATATGCATTTCCTTATTTTTTAGGAAGAACCATAAGAACAGAAACAACCATACCAATAGCTCTTTGTTTCAATATGGAAAAGGAAGCGATGCAAAGTGTACTCTAGCAATGTCCATATAAAAATTCCACCAACCACCATTGAAGCCACTTGAGGTAATGTCTGGCCCATTTGTATGGATCTGCTCACAAAGTAGCAAACAACTGGCAACCAGATGACAGGAACAGCCCACCATACCGTACGCGTTAAAAACTGATGTACCAAGTCACAAAGAAGTTAGAGATACGCCTACATTTAGATTGCTAATGTCTAAATTAAATGCTTGTCAGCAGTATACCTCCCAAAAATCACTAGCAAAAAATCGTGGCCCCTCATTGCTGACTATTGGCTGATGAACCCATTCCTGGTAATCTTCCCCAAGATGGCCAACCTATAAAACTTTAGACTTCAACTTAGATGAACAAGTATTCGATGGAAAGGACGAAGAAACACACCAAAAGAAGAATGGACTCTTAGTGAAAAAAAATGAAAACAAGTGATGTGACAATATCAAAAAAAGGGAGGAAAGGATGAAATGAAGTTGGGTCGTGCCATAAAAAAAACAGTTGGATGCCTGTTCTATACAGCTAAATGTTTGTTTTATATGGTGAAAGCAAGATTTACAGATAAAAGACATGTACAACACAGTTTGCCCAAAAAATAACTATTTTGTCTCTTCTTTTTTTCTCCAAAGTTTAGGTCCTCGTTAGTGACAATTCAAAGGCTCTCACAAGGTAAGGCCACGCCTCACCTGATATTTC
Source organism: Posidonia australis (assembly GCA_024699735.1). Lineage (NCBI taxonomy): Eukaryota > Viridiplantae > Streptophyta > Magnoliopsida > Alismatales > Posidoniaceae > Posidonia > Posidonia australis. The sequence continues at coordinate 19,058 of JAMKQA010008395.1, read as the reverse complement.
ATCGGAAACTTCTCATTTTGATTTGTGGCAATATGGCTAATGAGTCAAATACTCAACTATAGGTTATTTAAGGCCAGAAGATTATGTTTCATGTGGGGGATAATACTAGGAGATTTCACCAGATAGTTATGCAAATTTTGCCAATAAATTGTTCATTATAATTTGTGAACTCTAATAGGGTCAAGATATTCAACAAACAAATACAGAATATAGCAAACCAACTATTGAACAGAAATAGGATGGTTATGTAGGTAACAGAATCTAACCTGGAAAACAAGCGGCTTATTCAAATCGACGGTGAAGTCCCCAGCAACCATCTTAGCTTTTATACAACTGCACTCATACGAATACAAGAAAGTCAAAATGGGCAACAAGTATTCTTTGATTTATCATTTTCCAATTGAACAAAGTTATTTCCAATCTCCTGGCGAAAATCAGCAACATATTACGACGACTAAAAAAAACAGGAAAAAAGCTCAAAGATAGGGGACCAAATCCAGAAGGAAGACACTTCATTACATCATTTAGAATAACAATATTTATAAACAGAAAGAAGACACGCCACTTCAATGAAGCATCTAACTTCAGGAATCACCCAAGCATGGGAAAAAGAAAACTGACAACCCAAAAACTCCACCCCCACCACCCAAAAAATCTTTGAAAAAACCAGACGAAAAGAATAACCACATTCCACCTACTAAAAATCAACCGGAACTGCAATACCCGCAAACCACAACAAAACCACAACACCACCAAAAAATAAAAAATAAAAAATACACAGATCAGAAAGCTGACACATTTGCACAACAGACAGACCTCCAGGAAACATCACAATATCACAACCATGATTGAACCAGAAGAAACAACCCCAGATTCAACTATATCACATATCTACACTACAACAAATTGAAAAAAGAAAAGAAAAAACCATTTTTTCCCCTGGAAAATCACGTAGAAAAGAGCAGTGACCAACCTGGACAATGCAGCAGGATTCCCTTCTCTTCTCCTTCCCCTCTTCAGGGAAACGAGAGAGAGAGAGAGAGTGTGTGTGTGTGAAAAGAGGAGGTGGACGGACGGACGGAAGGAAAAAGAAGCAGAAGACCCAAAAAAGGAGACTTTTTTCTTTGTCGTAATTTTTGCCCAAGAATTTGCTTGTCCTCCGTTTCCCGCAATCTGTATTATATACTGGTCCCGGAAACAAATGTCCGCCTTCAGTTTCTTTGTTTTTTTTTGTTTTTTTTTGGCCGATCGGATGTCCGCATTCCAGTTTCAATATCCGGCAGGAAACAATTGCAGCACTCTGACACATTGACATCATTAGAATTATCACTAACTAGAAGTGTTAATGTGTTATGATTATTTGAGAATTTTATTCCAACTCCGTCCAAATTAACTGAGTTTACTTTGAGTACAAATACTTGGTGTTCAGTGCATTATATTAAAACCAGGACCGTCGTCTCATCTTGCAATTCTTAAATTTTGTTTGTTTGTCCGTTTGCTGGCTTGCTTGTTTATTCATTTGTCCTCTCCTCCCATGTGCCTCGTGATTGTGTGACACGCTAATGTTGAGTTGATGAAGGCGTTGACTGGTCGTCGTCGGATCTGCACGGCTAAGCTCAAGAATCCAAGGACCGATGTCTGATTTTGTGGTGTTAGAGGCCACTGTTAAGGAATTATTCTTCACGCCTAATCATGTAGAGGAAAGTTTCATTTATAGGAAAAAGTAAGGTTGTTATGCAACCTTTTAGAAGCCTCTACAAATAAGCAACTGTAACAGAAATACGTAGATTTACACGTATACGTATATTAATATGTCCCCTTAGGTTGATGATCTCGATTACGAACCATTAACTTGTCACGATGTTTAAGAAAAGTAGAGTGAGGTAAAACTTTGGTAAATATGTCAGTGAGTTGAGTTATAGAGGGAAGAAATCAAACGTAAAGTTGCCGACGAGCGATGAGTTCCTTGACGAAGTGATGATCGACCTTGATGTGTTCCGTGCGGACATGGAACATAGGATTCGTAGAGAGAAAGGTGGCACCTTGGTTGTCACGCCATAGATTTGGAGGAGAAGAAGAAACATGCAATTCATGGAGGAGTGACTGTAGCCACATGCCTTCAGTAGTAGCATCTGCTAACGCCTTGTATTCTGATTCAGTTGAGGAGCGAGCGACTGTTTTCCGTTTCCACGACGCCCACGTAATTAGATTGCAGCCACAAAAGATGGTGAAGCCTTCGGTAGAACGTCGATCATCAGCACAGTCAGCCCATTCCACATCGGAGAAGATATTTACGTCGGTGGTGCGCGATCTCCGTAGCTGTAGCCCATATGACAAAGTGGATTTTATATAGCGCAAAATGCACTTAACTACTGACCAATGAGCTTTAGTGAGCTGGCTCATGTATTGATACACCTTGTTGATGGAGAAGGCAAGATCAGGCTTGGTGAGTGTAATGTATTGAAGCGCACCAACAACTTGTCGAAACAAGGACAGATCAGAGAGAGGCACCCCTTCTTTAGATAACTGGATTGAAGTTGCCATAGGTGTGTGTATGGGTTTGGAACCCAACATTTGAGTACGAGCAAGTAACTCCATTATATACTTCCATTGAGATAGAAGAATGTTGAACTTGGATGGAATGACTTCGATGCCCAAGAAGTATTGCAGTGGACCCAAATCCTTCAAGGCAAAAGACTGACCCAACTGATGAAGAAAATGATTGAGCCCCTCTGTATGGCTGTCAGTAAGAATAATATCATCTACGTAAACAAGTAGATAGAGTATACAGTCACCATGGGTATAAACAAACAAGGATGCATTTGTGGTAGAGGATGTGAACCCATAACTAAGGAGAAAGGACGAAAGCTTGTGAAACCAAGCTTGTGGGGACTATTTCATGCCATATATAGACTTGTTCAGTTTACATACATGGAGTGGCTTGGAAGGATCCTTGAAGCCAGTTGGTTAGAGCATGAAAACATCTTCATGAAGATCACCATGAAGAAAGGCATTAGATATGTTAAGTAGTCGGAGAGACCATCCACGGGAGACAGTCAAATTGAGTACAAGGCGAATGGTGGTGGGCTTGACAATTGGACTGAAGGTGTCAAAATAGTCTACCCAGGCTTGTTGATTATATCCTTTGGCCACCAATCGTGCCTTGTGTCGAGCAATAGAACCATCAAAGTTATACTTCAACCTGAAAACCCACTTGTAGCCGAGAATGTTCATAGAGGAGTTACGGGGAACAAGTGACCAGGTATCGTTTCGGTGAAGAGCAGTGATCTCAGATTGCATAGCACACATCCATTTGTCAAACTGAGAAGCTTCAGAGTAACTCTAAGGCTCTCTGTCAGTTATTGTAGCTAATAGCGATGTCGGAAGAGCATGCTTTGTGGTTCCAGCCTTGGAAAGACCAACGAGCTAACGATAGTCCACTGGTGGACGAGACTGCAATTGCATAGGGGGCTTGATTTGAATAGGTGCTGCTGGGGATTTAGAGACAGTGGAATCAACAGGACAGCAAGAGGAGGGAGATGATGAATAATTAGAAGACATGGGAGAAAGTACGAAGAATAGAAGATGGACTGTGACATGGGCCCGGATTAGTTGCGGTGGATGTTGTGGAAAAGGGGATGGAAAGAGAAAATTGAGAAGAGGAGGCTAGTGATGCAACAATCATAGTGAGTTGGGCTTGGAAGGGAAAAGAATCCTCTAAAAGGTTAGATGGCAAGCAATAAAAATCTTACCAGATTTGATGTCCAAACATCTATACCCGTGAAAATTAGAGGGATAACCAAGAAAAACACATTGAATAGAGCGATAGGAAAATTTATGAGTATTATACGCTATGATGAGAGGATACACGGAACAACCAAAATCTTTTAAAAAGTAATAATTAGGTTGAACTTTATAAAGAAGAAAGAAGGGAGAGTGATTGTGAGTGATAGGAGAAGGAAGGCGGTTTATTAGATAAACAATCGTTTCAAAAGCAAATTGCCAATAATGATGTGGAATAGAGGCATGAGCAAGAAGAGCGAGACCAGTATCAACAATATGGTGAATTTTATGCTCAGTAGAGCCATTTTATTGATGTGTATGAGGACACGAGTAACGATGAAAAATACCACATGTTTTAAAATGAGAATCAAGTTTGCGAAATTTCACACCTCCATAAAATTGAAAACATTTTATTTTAGTAGAGAACTGACGCTCAACATAGGCTTGAAAAAGATGAAAGATATTGGTAACATCAGATTTCTTAGACAAAGGATAAAACCATACAAATTTGGAAAAATCATCAAGGAAGAATACAAAGTAGCGATGACCCTCAGTGGATAATTGTGATGATGGACCCCATACATCACTGTGGATGAGGTCCAATGGGTCATGATTGGTCGTCCCTGTTACTTGAAGAGGTAGATAGGATGATTTAGCCAATAGGCAGGCATCACAGCGAATCATGCTAGCAGCCAAGGTAGGAAGCTGAAAGCGGTGAACAATAAGGCAAACAGTGGCAGAGTGAGGATGACTGAGATGAGAGTGCCGGTGATCAAGGGAGACTTTTGTGCTAAGAAGAATAGTAGGAGGCGAAGTTGAAGGAGAGGTGATAGAGGCCATCTTGGTATCTACCTTGAAGAAGGACACGACCGGTCTTTCGATCCTTTACAAGAAGAATGAATGGGTGAAATTCAAAGAAGCAATTATTGTCAAGAGTAAAATGATGGACAGAGATCAATTGTTTTGGAAGAGATGGAACACAAAGCAACTGAGAAAGAAGGAAGTGACAATGATTAGAGGAAAGTATGGTGGAACCAATGTGGGTGATAGGCAGGGTCATACCATTAGTTGCAGTAACCTGATCAGGGCCATGATATTCATCTGCAAGTGATAGCCCTTGAAGATCCCACGTAAGATGATGAGTGGCATCGGAGTCAGCATACCAATCAAAGGATACTGTTGACGACAGGTAGGAAGATTGGTTTGAAGAAGAATGATTATATTGAGGTACACCAGTGTTTGAGAGAATGTTCCAGAGCCCAATGAATAAGCCGCATAAGCATGAGTTGGAGATGAAGAACCACGATGACTGAAGTGACATTTATACGGGCTGTGACCATGGACGCCACACACCGGACAGGGATCACGACATTCTTTGGCTTGCTATCCTCGACCTTTGCTTGATTGACGACCACGACCACAGTAAGGAGAGGATGACTGAACAATGTGAATAGCTGAAGCGGTAGTGACCGGAGATGTAGTAGGAGTGGGCAGTAAAGCGGAGAGGGTCGATTGAGTGACCTGAAGTCGAATTTCATGACCTAGTAAGATACTAAGGAGTTCAGGAAAGCTCACCGGAGCAGATCATGTAGATAGAGTAGCAACAATATCACTGAAATATGATGGTAAGTTGTTGTAGATGATCACATTAAAGTTTGAGTCAAAGAGTGCATGACCAGTAGCTCGAAGATCCTCTACAATATATAGAAATTGATGGAGATAAGCAGCAACACTCAGATCACCTTTCTTGAGGTTATGGAGCTACATAGTTAACTGGACAATACAAGTGTGTGAGGGAGTACCGAAGGCCATCTCGAGAACCCACCAAGCTTCGAAGGAGGTGCTGACGCTAGTAATGGAGGAGAGAACCTCTTCTGAGAGAGACTGCATCATCCAGGTAAGCAGCATCTGATCTTTGTGAATTCATTAGTGATACAGAGGATTCACTTTCTCAGCAGCAGAGGATGGTGATGCAACAACTGTCTGGGAGAAAGTAAGAGGAGTGGAGACGGTTGGGGAGGGACACTAGTCGGTGCTGTTAATAAGGCCTACCAAACCCAAGCTCTGGAGTAGTGGCATGAACTTGGTTTTCCAAAGCAAGTAGTTGGTGGATGTGAGTTTAATGCCAGCATGATTGTGGGTGCTTGGAAGAGTAGAGAATGGAAGGGAATTCATCGCAAAGGGAGAAGTAGATGAAATGGTAGTGTCCATCACAAAACCTCTGGGAGAAGCCCTGACAGAAAAAGAAAGAAAACAAACAGGAAGAAGACTGACCACGAGAAGAAGAAGAAGAAAAAGAAGATTAGACCCAGAAGCACTCTAATACCATGTTAGAGGCCACTGTTAAGGAATTATTCGTCACGCCTAATCATGTAGAGGAAAGCTTCATTTATAGGGAAAAGTAAGGTTGTTACACATCCTTTTAGAAGCCTTTATACGTAAGTAGCTGTAATAGAAATACGTAGGTTTACATGTATACGTATACTAATATGCGGGATGACATTTTGGCACGACAAGACATGCATTGGGCTGTATTCCAACAATCAAAGAGACAGAATGACAAATGCTAGTGCGTGTGATTCTGGGAGTCATTGCGATTCGTGAAGAAATGAAACTCGTTTGTTTTTTTTTTGGAGGATTTGTAAATCATAGTACCTCAACCTGATAAATTGTGATGGTTTAATTGGCATCAAATCTTAGCACATAATTGGCCTATTACAGTAATAGAACGTTTTGCTTGCTGAAGATTGAATTCAGTACCCAATCATCACACAATTTTCTAAAAAAGAAACATTTTCAGCTCCTATTTGGTAGAATGGAGGTTGGGCTGGTTTGTATTCAAGAAGGCAGATCAAGTTTGAAGACACTCCAATACTTAAATGAGAATTTGAGTCATTCAAGAAGGAAGACCGAGTTTGAAGACGGCTTGTCAAAATGTACTTTTGCATCGAAATGAATATAATATTTATGATTGTTTACAGATAGGTGAAATACTATTTATCTTGACCACCAAAGTTCTACAACGTACATGGATAGTTGGGAATACAACAATAGCGCATCACTTGATCGTCTCACACAGTTTAGTCGTTTGGCGATGTTCAACTTATAACTTCGAAACAGTAACCAACGATCTCTCTCTGTTGGACTGAGTTTGGATTGAACCTCAACCTCTTTCTACAAGATCGAGTTTAGATTGATCCTTGAGTCAATCCCACATCAATTACTTTGAGATTTTGGGTTTCCAACACGTAGACGTTCATCGTGTCTCATTACAGCTAGAATACTCTCATTTAGAATTGATGGCTCTATTCTTTATCTCAAATTTCACCTTTAAAGTAACAATGAAATTTTAGTTTGAACCCATTTATTTACAAGGTGCATTGTAAGATGCAACAAATGGATTAGCACTTGTTTCACCTAGGAAGCTTGGAAAATGATCACAAGTATGTAAAGTTAAATGACAGGAAATGATTATGTTGTTGGTTAAATAATCAACTTCCGTTAACATTTCCATGATCTACTTACACACATAGTTAGATTTGCCTAGGAACTTTGTATATCTAATTAAGGTCAAACCAACATGACCTTGGTGAGTTTTTCTTAACCCTTTTTTCTATTGGGTTTCTTCTTCGATGTTCGATCCCAGTAAGAAAAGGAAATCGACTAATTCATTCTTCAAACAACAACATGATTCACTTAACACAAAGAAAAGTACGAGTTTTTTTTTTAAAATTTCTCTTGTAAATTGTAATACAAACAACAATTGACAACATGAATAATTATTCTCCATTTATTTCTATCAAATACAACTTCGAGGTGGACAACATGAATATTTACCCTCCATTTATTTCTATTATGATAGCTAAATCTTCTGATATGTCATATATGTATAGATTCTTTTTCACTATTTCTATCAATATAATGTTAAATCTTTCTCTCCTTTTAATTCCATTAAATGTCAATGTGCCCTTTCTTTATAGAAGCACCATAAGAAATATTCAAAAAATATGATAAAACCATCCAAGTAATTCTCTTATTTTCTCGTCAATTGGTCAACCCTTCTATCGTGAGGATGATTTACTTTATCAGACATTGACTAGAATATATGCCTTACTAATATTGGTAATATGCGTTTGGATTAAAAAAAAAAGGTAGAATTTCGAAAAAGCAGGAATTTTTTTGCTTACAGTAAATTTCTGACAAATCTTATTTAATAGAACCTTCTCCAAATCCGAAAGTATACAACTTCAGGCCGAACTACAACGTACACATTAGGCTTTTGATTGTGTGTATTACTGGTAATCAGTCATGCACTTTACTGCTTTTAATCTGACAGCACTTTCATTATCACCAAGCAGCCCATGCGTGTAATGTAAAGCAAAACATGCATATGATTTCCATATCTAAAAGTAGTAATTGGTCTGCAAGTTTGGAGGTGGGTAAATGGAAGAGCCAGCAAATGACTGCTAACAGGAACCAACAATCCATCATTAGGAATCTTAAAGACTTTCTTGAATGCACTTTAATACCGGGATTGTTGGTATTAAAAAAGTGCATATTAAAGTGATGTTTGATTTTTCTAGAACCTAATTCTCACACATCAATTTATAATACATATGTTCAGTTTGATTTTTCTTCATCTTGGCAATTAGTTTCTGCATGCAAACCTCTGAGTTAAGTGATGTTTATAATCATAGAGTCCAACCACGCCATTTTGCAGTCCAACCAATAACAATCGTCCAATTCCATGTGTATCTGCATTTCCAGATCTACGTCTTCTTATATATTTTCATCTTGTGGACTTCCCCACTGCTTCCCCCAACTTCTAGATTTTATTCTGCAAAGCTGGGAATGTTGGAGATATTATAATGTGTGTCTTTTGACTTTTGTTAGTTATGAACCTATGAACCACAGTGGTCCTCCATGAGTGTGATGTTTTTAGTTTTAATATTCACGTGTTGCTTGGCTGCAGTGCATTTTCATCTAGAATCTTCAACCCCTCTTTGATTTCTAAAATAATACGGGGAATAAATCCAGAATAGAAATTATTATTTCATTTAATTATATAAAAATAAAAATAAAAATAAAATAATAATTTCTATTTTAATTTATTTATTTCAAAATAACTATTTTGTGAGAAAAATTCTACTAAATTATTCTAATACATGTATATATATGACATATTTATTTTTATATAAAAATTAATACATATATAATATGAAATATACATGTTTTAAATTAAATATATATTTTAATAATCAAATTAATTATTATTAATCTATATATTTTTTACTTATTTCAATATTTATTCAGATACTTATTCACTTTTTATCTAAATTAAAATATTTTCCTATATACACTTATTTACTTAAAAAAAATCACTTTCAAAATAAATAATAATACTATTAAAAATATTAATACTACTTTCCATTTATTCTACAGCCAAAGAAAGGCTTATCTTCTAAAAAAATATTTTAATATATTAATGGAACAATATATGTTCTTGAAATGCCTTTCATTTGCTGGGAAAGAAGCTCAAAATGTGTTCTATGGGAGATTATCGAAACTCTGTTAACTTCTTAAAATCTCGAGACTCTATTTTACATATCCCAAAAGAACACAGTAGTACCAAGCAGTACTGATAAAACAACATGTATTTGTAAGTTTTCTGTGTTTCCTTATGTTTTACAAAATACAAATACATTACGGTCTTCACAGCCAGCTGCAAAGCTGAAAAACACAAAGATCTTATCTTCCCTGCTGTGCTTCAATTGCCTCAAAGAGCCAACGATCCAATCCGGCGAACATTCCATTTCCTCCCGATTATTCCAGTGAACTTGACAAGGTACCACCATGCCACTGTCAAGCCAAGAGCTAAGATGCGGCCTCCGACAAGTCCAAAGAGAACTATGACGATCAAAACCAGATACTTTGGGCAGACGATCTTCCGGTCATTGTTCATCGCAACCGGTTTTCCGCCGACCCAATTATAATCAACAGTTGCTTCGTCACTGGACATATGGGGACTAACATCTTCAACACTGTCATCATTGTTGTCATCATGATCATCATCACCACCCTTGCCGGCTTCCTCCGATTCTTCTAGTATTATCCCATCACTTCCTCCGTAATCTGATGCACCGCCTCTGCTGCTTGAATCGGAACTTGGACCCTTGGTCTCATTCCCATACCTCGGAGAAGACCGGAGCCTATCCACCATATGTTTGTTCCAATGCTTCTTTTTCGTCTTAGCATCCGCAACATCGGCATTGGGAACAACACCACTCTCCCTGATCCCATCAAGATCATTCCCTTCAGCAAAACACACCCTCCTCCGATCAGAATCCACCTCAACCTCCCACCTCCTCTCCGAACTGGAAGATTCCGAATCATACTGATCACCCTCGCCGCCATCATCTAGCTCAATCGGAACCTTCTCGGTCTTCTTCTCATCTCCGCCGAACTTCATACGAGCAAACAAGCGATTTGCCGCCAACTCTAGCAACAAAAGCCCGATAGTCGCCGTCATGATTCCCAAAACAATCTCCTTGGAGGAGCAAACCGAGCAAGCTGCGAGGACCATGACAGCAACGGCAACCTTGTCCTGGACCCCAAACACCCTCCTCCTCCGACCCGCAGGAACAGGAACCGAAACAGGAACAGGAACGTCCACCACCTCCGCCCGATCGGAAACCCCAGAGAGATCGGTTTTTTCCTCATCCACCCCAGATTCCGCCAGCACATCCTCCTCCTCAACGATCTCCTCTTCTACCACCGGCACCGCGTACTCCTCGCCCCTCAACTGGACGGCCGAGATGATCTCCGAGACCCTGCACCCGAACGACTCCGGTGCGGTCTTCTGCTTCAACTTCCCACCCTTGGGCTTCTTCAGACGGGAGCGGTTCTTGACGACGAGGTCGGCGAGGGATGTCGGGAAGCCCGTCTGCACCACGAGCGGGGACGAGTGCCCCCGCTTGGACCGGATGCTAGACACCAGGCGAGAGATGCCCCTGGAGAGCCTGGCCTTCCCCCATGGATTCGGCGTCATCGTCGTTGTAGTGGTACGGCAGCGATCATGAGGCGCCGGCAGCGGCGGACGTAGCGGAGGAGGAGGAGGAGGAAGAGGGAAATCCCTAGCAATCAGGGGAGGTGGCGACGAGAGAAGAGGTGAATGGTTGGTTTTATTTTTATTTAAATAATCGGGGATTTGGGATGTGTATGCCTAGCAACGGGTTTGGGTAGAGTCCACCTACATTCACATCGAGGCCTATTTTTTTTCATGTGTTCGTATATAGGTCTAGATCTATAATACAATAGAACTAAGGTAACATTTGAAAATATTTTTTTACAATAATTTATTACCTTATATGTTTATTGTCTGATAAGTATTTCCAAACAAATCAGTTTATTGAACTTTTTCAAAAAAATTAGTTATCATTTTTTAATTCATTTGAAGCTATTAGGGTAGCTTTTAGAAAAGCTAATGGATGTTAGTTTTTTTGAAAAACTATGAATATTAACTGAAAATATTTTTAGAAGTTGATTTTAATTATAACATGAACTAAAACATCGACGACGACGGATAGCGGCGACAGACGACAATAGGCGACGATGGTGGTTGGCGATCCGCCAGCTAGCCAGTGGCGATGGCGACGGGCGCAGCGGTGGTGGTCGGTGGCGACAGCAATAGTGGTAGCCAACGACGACGGTCATGGTGGCCAACGATGGTGGTGGTGGCTAGCAGTATTGGTGCTGGTAGCTATGGCTGCCAATGGCGGTGATGGTGGTAATGGCGGTGATGGTGGTAATGGTGGTGGTGGTGGTCATCGACAATGGCAGTGGTAGTGACGATAGTGGTGGCCGACGACAATGGTGGTCGGTGACAACGACGGTGGTGGTCGTCGACAATGACAATGTCTTTGCAGACAATGCTGGTCGACGACTGTACTGGTAGATGGCGGTGGTTGGCGGCAGCAGTAGTGGTGACCGGTGGTGGTGGTGGTGGTCGACGGCGACGACGATGATGGCTGACAGCGATGGTGGTGGCTGGTGACAGTAATAGTGGGTAACGACAGTGGTGGCGGCTAGTGGTGGCAGTGATAGTGGTGTTGGTGGTGCTTGGTGGTGGTGGTAGCTAACGATGGCAGTGGTGGCCGACGATGGTGGCTGCAATGGTAGCCAGTAGTGGTGGTGGTGGCTGGCGGCAATGGTGGTGGTGACTGACAGCAGTAGCGGTGGTGGTCGGTGGTGGCCTACGATGGTGGCAATAGTGGTTGATGACGATGGTGGTGGCTAGTGGTGGCAGCGATGGTTGTCGACAATAGTGAACGGCGACGACGCGGCAACAATGGCAAGGACAATATAATCATTTGAATAATTCAATAAGCTGCATAAGAAAAAGTGTTTTCAAACGTAATTTAAGTTTAGGTCTTGGGTCTAACGGGTTAACTTGAAAGCACACAATTTTTTACATTTCTATGTCATACTTTTTATTCTTTTATTGTCAAATAAAATATTTTTACACATGAATATGACATAATTCATTCAATACTCTTTAGATAGGTTTTTAATGGTAAATAAAAGAGTTACTTAATTTCATGTGTATCATCAACTTCATTTGATATAATACCAAGATAATAATTATTTGCAACTTGCTCAATAAAAAAAGGAAAGATAAAGCTAAACACTTAATAAACATATAATAATAAATTAAATAAAGTAGGTTTTAACTTTTAACTTAAAACATAATTAGGATTTTAATTTTTAAGTATTATTATATATTTAAATATAATTATTATAATATAATTCTGATCCATGGGTTTAGATATTTTTCGACTCAAACCCTACCCACTAAACAAGTGGATCTATTAGGACTAGATTCATGAGTCCATGAGTTTTAATTTTTAAACCCAGACCCTAACTTCATGGGTCTAGACTCATAGGTCTCAGATCCAAACTCAATCCATTACCAAGTCTGGTAGTAGAAGTGGAGATTAAAGGAGGAAAGTGGTGGATATCATTTGGTTGACATGTGTATTCTCACCCAAATTTAGGTGTGTTGTTGTGGTAGTTGTGGCTATTTATGAAAGAAGACCTCAAAACAAATGTCGATGATCGAGATTATTAGTGGAAAAGGAAATAATGGATTAACTTCTAATACACTAAGGATTATCTCCTATATATATAAGAGTACATATAAATAGATAGTACTAATATTCATATAATGATCCATCTACTCTAACAGTCTCTCCTAAGTTGGAGTATAGATATCAATTAAACTTAGCTTGTTACAAAGTAATTTAAATATCTCAACACCTAGGCCTTTAGTGAAGACATCAGCTAATTGCTTTGAGGACTAAGTGTAGGGGATAGAAATGGTACCTCTTAACACCATATCACTCATATAATGATAATCCATCTCAATATGCTTTGTGTGTTCATGAAAGTTTAAATTATTTACAATGAATATAGCAGCTTGGTTATTACAATGTATAGCTATGGAAGCATCTACAAAAAAATAAGCTCTATTAATAAGGACATGAGCGACATCATTTCACACATTGTCTGTGTAATGGAGCGATGCTCAGCTTCTACATTAGATCTGGATATCATGTTATGTTTCTTACTTCGCTAAGTAACAAGATTTATTTCCCCCAAGCATATGTGCAATAGCCTAACATGGACTTCTTATTTCCTCTGTCTCTTGCATAACTAAAATCTTAATAGGTCTCAATCTATAAATGACCATTCTTCCTGTAAATAAGACCTTTTTCTGAAGCACCTTTAATGTAAACCAAAACTAGCAAGAATGAACTAACCTAAGTTCATGCATAAATTGACTGAGTAGTCCCACAAAATATAAAATATTTGGACGAGTAATAGTCAAATAAATCAACTTCCCAATCAAACGCTTATACTGACAAACGTCCTTAAGAAGCTTAGAAGAACTGCCCCAGAAACCAGGACCAAAGTATACTTCTTCGGAGACAATACCATTATGTCTCTAGTATAGGCAAACTCAATGTCTAGAAAATACCTTAGTTTTTTCGTATCCTTAGTAACAAAATGTGTTTTGATATTCCTTAGTCTCATTGATCCCTACAAGGTCACTACCTGCCAACAAGATGTCATCAAAGCCCAGTCTCTTAAAGAAAATCTGAAACATACTTCCTTTGAGACAATACTATCCTATCTATGCCATAGGCAAACTCAATGTCTAAAAAATACCTAGGCTTTTCTATATCCTTAGTAACAAAATGTGTCTTAAGATACTCCTTAGTCTCACTGATCCCAGTAGGGTCACTACTTGTCAACAAGATGTTCTCAACATATATTACTAAAATAACACAATCTCTGGTGGTTTTCCTGTAAAACACTGAATGTTCTATAGCAAATCTCTGAAAGCCACTACCTATGACAATCTTGTTGGATTTTTTAAACCATGTTCATGGATTTTTCTTGAGACTATATATAGCCTTCTATAGTAAGCACACATGATCCTCTACTCTGAGCAACATACCCCGAAGGTTACTCCATAAGCACCTAATCAGATAAATCACTATAAAGGAAGGTATTCTTGATATCAAGTTGGAAAAGACAAAAGAACCCGAATAGAGTTTAGATGAGCCACTAGTGAGGTTGTCTTTATATAATCAATCCCTTATATCTGTGTAAATCAATAAGTAACCAAATGAACCTTGTACTTATCAACAAATCTATCTGTAGACACCTCGATTTTGAGGTAACTCATAGATAAATTTTCCAGATGTTGCTTTGAAGGTGCCAAACCCAATCCCATCAGTTAAACCAGCCACAAACCTACAACAGGCCTGCAGTCCAATTAGAAATCCAGACAGGTAGGGGAGAGCACCAAGGTAGAGCACTAATATTGAGCATTTAGCTAGCTCACCAAGTAGGAGCACAGAAGTGGAGCATCTAGCTAGAGCACCAGGATGGCGCACTGACCTGGCGCACAAAGCTGGCCCACATCCATTTCTCAGGCTGCTGACTACTGACTTTCCACCTCTCAGGGCTGTAACCTTCACCAGCGAATATGCCATGGAATCTTCTCCAGGCTCTTCGTTTTGGAGGCTACCTGCATTCCATGGGGGTTACCCTTGGAAAATCCTATATAATGACCCCTATAGGCAACCATAAGGAGGAGTTAGAAAACCTTGATCAAGCAATCCTGATCTAAGAGAGCACCTTGAGCAAGCCATATACTTTTTTTCAGCAACCTATTCTCATTTTCTGGAGTATTCCCTTGCATTCTAAAGCATCTCCAGCCCTTCCAAAGCAACAAGGATCATATTATCTTGGGTTTTCTAATAAGGGACCTCTTGGACAAGGTAGGTTCCTTTCTTCTCTTCTAGTTTTAAATCTTAGTTCTTGCACTGGATAAAGCATGCCTTGGACTTCATATATAATCTGATTTTTGCTGTTTACATGAGAGTTTTATGATAAGATTGTTTGTTTCCTGTGCAAGATACTCTACATATAAATCTATATGATAAAAATCTGCACCTTGTTATTCCTATGAGTTGTTTTTTTTTTCTTTTCTATTTTCTTTACACAAGGAACCATGATTCATGCACGTGTGTACTAGGAATTATGCAGTAGATATATTCCTCATGTATCCATCATATGCATATAGTTGCTAAACTCACTCACTCATTTCTTATGCTTTAGCATTTCATGAAAGCACTATGCCATGAAGCCATGATTAGGACTTTAATAAAAGACATTCATTTGTTAGTGTTTCATCATGTCTTAGTCTCTTGTCATATGTATAAACAAATCTGGGTTAAGAAAATCATTTATCTCTGAATCTGGATCAGATTTTGGATCAGACTGCAGTCTGATTCAGATTTTCTGAGGAGCACCATTCTGGACCACCAATCTGGCGCACCAGAGTGGCGCACCTAACCAGAGCACCACTCTGGCGCACCATTCTGGTGCATCAGACTGGTCAGAGAGCAAATCACTCTCTTTAACATCCCCATCTGCATGTTTTCTCGGATGACTTTGAATCTGATTCTTTTGACGCTGATTCTCTGATATTGCATGGTTTTGCATGCATAATTTTAGCCTCAGCTGATATTGTTTTCTAAGTCGTTTTACACTTTGTATCCTCAGCCCATGGCTGAAATCTGGTAGGCTGATTGCACTATGCTCCTATATGGAGATTCTTATGCATCAGCTTATGATCCAGGAGACATGGCTGAACCTTGTTGCACCCATTTAGCATGAATAGGGTGTGATCTTGTGTGAGGCTATCAGCCCTTGAGCACAAGGTCCATAAATCTTCTCATACTTGCATTTTTCTAGATTTATAAAGTATGTTTTCAGAGTTTGCAAAAGATTTTACGTTGCATAACATTCTAGAACGCATTTATATACGACATTGCACTGCATGGATTTCTGTGTTTTCCTTGGCACATCTATCTGGCCCACACAGGAGCACATAGGTGGCTCACCAGACTGGAGCACCAGTCAGGCGCACCAAACAGGCACATCAGCCTGCTTTCAATAGCACACAACAACTTTTCCCAAGGTTTGTAGCATGTTTTCCGGTCTTGATTTGCTTCTGGATTCTTCTGGTTTTCTTCCTTGATATACCAGGAGGACCCAACTCTGTTTTCAAACCTATTATGCATGTTAGATTATACATTGCATGTAGTAAAGCAAGGATGAAAAATCTCTCGAAATTATTAGATCTTTGATCTTATTTATGCAATACCCTTGCATCAATGCTTGACCTGCGATACGAGTGATCCTTCTGAGCATTAGGACACACCCCACATCCCATGCACACTTATTTAGCATAAGACACCATTCTCACCTAGCAAGGCATGGCATATCGCCCTCGGG
The DNA here is from genome assembly GCA_024699735.1 of Posidonia australis. Classification (NCBI taxonomy): domain Eukaryota; kingdom Viridiplantae; phylum Streptophyta; class Magnoliopsida; order Alismatales; family Posidoniaceae; genus Posidonia; species Posidonia australis. The sequence continues at coordinate 2,405 of JAMKQA010008395.1, read as the reverse complement.
CGTACAGTAAAGGTTGAAAAGCCGACATTTCATTTAAGTAAACGAGAAACCCATAGAAAGACCGATTTTCGGGCGCACGAGGGTGCCTAACACCTTCCTCGTGCGTAATAGGGATCCTTACCCATTTCTGGTTTATGACCTGCTTTTCATTGGCTTATTTACATGATTTATATGGTTTTCCTCGTCTTCCATTTTAATAGACTAGGTGGTGACTCCTGCACTTTATTTTTATTTCTGCCGTGAATTTGCCGACCTCGTGCATTTGGCCTTTCGCGCCAAGCTCGAGGCTGTCGCCGGCATGGTTACACTATCTGACTTGTATTTGACAGTGAAAACTCATTTGTACGTGATTATGTTGGTTTCTGTTGGGTGAGCAACCAAGTCCGACACCATTATTTCCATTTCGTCATCCATAACTACCATCCAATAAAAAATGAGAAGTACTTCTTGGTAGTTCCTGGATGTAGACTTAAAGGAAATGAACAAGGTAAAATTACGAAAAGAAGATTAAAGATAATCATAGGTAACAAAGTGGGAAATAGGATAAGTTGTGGTGGAACGCGTATCCTTTTGGAGTGCAACGAGAACATCAAGGTCTATGGTAAGTGGATTCATAGACGTGTTAGACGATGACTAAGTGTAATGACCCGTGCCCAAGTCGTTATCTCACAATCTAGCTACACCTCTCTCTTTTTTAATTAATTAATTACATTAGCTCTACAACTAAATCCATCATTTATCAACATAAATAGAAGAACTATTAACTGAATTAAATTGAGTTACTAAACATTCACCAGAATTCCTGATATATGGTCTGGTGACTCTAACTCTATGTGCATTAGTAAACTTTTGCTCTTATCCTGTACCTACGAAGAACACCAACAAACACACGTGAGTGACCACTGAAAGGTCACTTAACACACACCTCACCTAATGTATGCACATAGCATTGGCATCTCTCCTGGATATTGCAATACAACAATAGGGTAATAAACTATTATCCACAAGCCACGATCCTTTTAAAACCATGTCTTTGAAAACATTCTATTTCTTCCTGTTCAAATTATATCACACCTTTTCAAAACCATTTTCTTTCATTCCTTTTCAAAACCATATGCATGTATTTCAAAACCTTCATGCATCACTTGAGATGGCCACATTTGCCAAATCATGCCCACATTTGCACCAAAGTGCCATAGTAATACAAAATCTCTATTCAAGATCCACATAGAAACTATACTTTGAAAAGCAACATAATTTCTGATTTCAAAACCACAACGTCACTTATGGCCGGAAACCACACAAAACCACTCGCCACTAGAAATGTAAACTGGGTCGGGCGGGGCCAGCCCAACCTAGAAAATACTAGGCCTGCACAGGCCTAGATCGGGCCAGCTCGCCTCGTCCAAATAAACGGACTGGGTAGGGCCTATTTTCTATAACCCTCGACCCGACCTAGTCCACGACCCACCATTAGACCAAGCCATGGGCCCGACCGGGTTAAGTGGACTGGGCCATTGGATAGATTTTTTAATTAAAAAAATATTTTTTATTAAATAATTAATGTATACATTAAAAAAACTTGAAAAGATATTCAACATTTTACATTAACAATTATTACATTAATATAAATTAAAAAAATTATTTATTATTAAATAATTCATGTATACTGTATGCATAAAAAAATACATCAGATATTCAACAATTTACATTTTTACATTTACAAATATTACATTAATATTTATTAAAATTTTTACAAAAGAAAGCTATTCCTATTCTTTAATCAGTAGTAGAAGCTTCCGTCCATGTTGAAGTTGATATCTTTTCATCTTTTGATTCGTCGTTTAAATTTAAGTTTTATAGACGATTAAATACATCATACCAATCTTTCAAGCAGACAGAAGCTTCTACTGATTTTTCGAATAACTTACATCTTCTATCACTTAAAACTCTTTTTCTTGGAGAAAAAGCAGACTGCGACGTCATCGTAGACGTCATAGGAAACCTAACAGCAGTACTAGATCACCACTTTAATACATCTAAGCTATTTATTTCAATATCATTAAACACAAACTCACATTCTAAATAATTTTCTAATTCATTACTAGTTATTGATTTTACGTATTTTCCTTTTTTCTTATTTAATCTATTCCAAAATGAACTACTACTACTACTACTACTACTACCACTACTACTACTACTACCACTACTACTACTACTACCACCACTACTACTACTACTACTACTACTACCACTACTACCACTACTACCACCACTACTACCACCACTACTACTACTACCACTACTACTACTACTACCACTACTACTACTACTACTACTACTACTACTACTACCACTACTACTACTACCACTACTACTACTACTACCACCACTACTACTACTAC
>JAMKQA010008394.1:0-22529 GCA_024699735.1 Posidonia australis | reverse complement strand
TTCACTTGATTAATTTGGATTTTAAGTGAATTTTGGTGAATTTTGCTTATTTTGGTTTTAAATTAGGGTTTTTGCTTGGATCAAGTTTGAGTGGGTTTGTGTGGGCCTAATGGGCTTGTGCGGGCCTAATGGGCTTGTGTGGGCCTGTGCGGGCCTAAGTGGGGTCTGTTTGGGCCTAATGGTCTTGTGTGGAACTAATGGGCTTGTGTGGGCCTAATTGGGTCTGTCTGGGTCTAAGTGGGCCTAGGGTTCTATGGAGTTAGGGTTTAGGAGTGGTGGTTGCAACCAGAGCATCTTCTAGAGGAGCCTGCCGTCGAGTGACTGCAAAATCGCGGTGTCTACAGATTGAAATAAGGCTATTTTACTGAGGACAATATAGAAACAATGCTCTAATTGTTGACAAGAAACTAACTTCCTGTTGCTTTTGGGATTGGATTGGCTTTTGGATTTTTACACTGTTGATGTGAACTTGAGGTGTAATTGATGGAGAGTTGTTCTTGTGTCCACTCACTTTGATAATTCTTGTGATCACTACTTGTCGATTTGGTAAATCGGTGGACAAGACGTCTTGCGGGAGATGGATGGTTGTGATGAATGTGGGTTTCTAGTTTACTGGATTGATGACAGAATGTCGTCCAGCAGCTCCCTCACGTTATGTAGTATGCTTTCCTTCAAAACAATAAGAAAACAAATAGGATTAGACCTAGGTGTAGTAAACAAAATAAGAAATAGAAAATAAACATGTTGAATAAACGAATCTAACACTAACTAGGGGGTGATTCCCCGCAAACATATGCCATGGGTTATTTTTATGAATGCAATGATAATATGAAAAAGAAAAAAATGAATTGGTTGGAAGATACTTCCTTCACTCTCGTACACTGTGGAGTAGATGAGGAAGTGAAGGTCTGACGAAGCTTTAGAGGTATGCTTTGACTTTTGATTGGTAAGATCTCTATAGACCTAGGTTTCTCACAAGATTTTGGCAAGACTTTGCCTAAGGTTCCCTTCTCTCTTTGGGCAACCTATCTCTAATTTCAAAAGGCCACCCCTAAAGCTTAGACCTAGGGGGTATTTATAAAGATTGGGACGTCAGATCTCGTTGAAAACGACTAGGGAAAAAAAATCTAAATATCGAATCAGATTTGAAATTTTGAAAATTAGATATTTTGAACTCGTTATCGGTGGGATCGATGACATCTCCAGATATGTCGCCACTAGGGCTAACGACAGCCCAACATATCCTATTTTTTAGTACAGGAAAATAGACAAAAACGTATTTTACAAACTAGTCGCTCCTTGTAGCAACGAACTTTAAATATCTCCACGTTTAAAAATAAAATCCAAAACTGATCAAGCAAATATCTAGTAACAGAATGTGACTCATTTTACAATTTTCAAATCCTCTTAAAATTGCTAGAATATTCTAGAAAATATTTGAATTCGAAATCAAATTTTAAATCCAAATTCAAATTTGAAAGATAAAATCCCCAATAATTACGAGAATTATGTTAAATATATGTATAACAAATTCCAATCTCGTAACTAAATAAATATTTGGAAATTAAGCAAATGTTGAAATTATCTTTTTAAATTATATATAATTCTAGCATTTAAAAAGTCATAGTTGATATCATATCTTGTTTTAAATAATGATAAAAATATATGATATTAATCTTGACGTCACCCATTTTTCTAGAAATTTCTAGAATATTCTGGAATTGAAAAGGATGTATATGATATTAAATAATTATTCAAGCACACAGAAAATCCTAGAAATTATAATAATTATGGGAAAAATCATGACGATATTTATAAATGTCTCATATATTATATTAAAGCCCAAGATGACAAATTATCTCGAGAAAGAATTCCAGGATTCTCATCACCTATTAGTTTGGCGACGAGTTTAATAACCTGTCTGACTAGCAACTAGTCCTGTCGCTTTTTACATTGGCAACATATCGGTTTTTTTTTGCATTTTGTCCCTTGTCTTTTATGTTAAATCCAGAGAAACTCCTTAAAAGTTTGGAAAATACTCATAAATAACATGAAATCATAAAAACACCTTCTTTAGGATTAGACTATTCAAATCTGCCACCAATTTGAATAAGATGAGAGTATTAGCTCTACCACAGCTAACGACTCACATCAAAAACGTTTAAGGGACTCAAGCCTGCCACTAGCTTGTGCAAGTTAGCTATGTCATAGTTAATAACCTTGAACCAAGTAAAATTAAGAATGTCTTCAAAAAAAATTATGAAACTTATGGAAAATAAGTCAGAGATCCTTAGTCCCATGATCTGGGGCACCTCAAAGATTCTTATCCTAGACGACTCTAGGAAATGTAAAAATGGGATATCTACAGTAACGACTTGGTGGTTGTTACAACTAACTTCCTTTGTGACTTTACTTCTTAAGCTATTATATGTTCTTAAAAACTTATAAACTCATTTACGACTTTATTTCCTAAACTATTACAAGTACTTTGAAAAGGAAATTACAGACTCGATGCAATTACTTACAAAAGATAAGTAATTACAACTCTTAGAAACAAATAATTAATGATTTCAACTTGTTGTTGCTCCATCGGTGTTCCTGTAATCAGTATTTTCAATCACAAACAAACCACAACCTACAAATAAGTTGCCAAATGTGTGTATGGGTGATGCAGAAGTTCACATGTAACACCAAGAGCGTGCCTAAACTGCATGGTACTGAACTCACCCTCTAAAACAGTAACGAAACTCATCACCGGTGGGAGAGGAGGTGAACTTTGATGTTGATATGACAAGCAACGAATAGGCCTGTCCTTTCGACGATCAGAATTTGTCCTAAACAGATTACGTGTCACACAATTTTAATTAAAGAGAGATTCCTTAAAGAACTCTAATGTCAATCAAATAGTTTCCATCCTATTGGTGGATGTTAAACAAAACCCTAGGAACAGTTAAAAATCTAAAAATGAACTAGTGAACATGATTTTTTTTACTCCTGCAGATCAAAAAAAACAACGTAAACAAAATAAAAACAAAGATCTACAATGAAACCCTAATCCAGAGATAGTAGCCAATGTTATAGGCATTGAGATACGTCGCCTCCTATAGTGGCGTCGACACTCGTCGCCTCTGCCACAGGCAACTAGAACTGAATGCCTTTCTGATCGTTAAGAAAAACCCAACAAAATGTCTAGGCGTCGTGAAACCTTATATGCACGACCTCTAGACCTAAAACAACAACTAGATCCAAGAAAATAAATGAAGAAAAGAAGGAAATATTCATGTAGCACAAAGGGTTGGCTCAAAACCGTCCCACCCTGATCACCAAAGCAGTGGAATGTGGACTAGGGGTGTGATTGATGGTGACGTTGATGCTTTGACATTCATCAATGATAGTTGTGATCGCCACTAGTCGATTCGCATTGTCAACTGATAAGATGCTTTCAAGAGATGCAGATGTGGTTGAAGTGTGGGTCCTTGATTTCACTAGATCGACGACAGAATGTCGTCCAACGACGTCCTCGTGCAACGTAGCATATTCCTTCCCTTCAAAACAAATAAGATAGATCTAGATTAACTCAAACATGTAGTAAATAATCTTAGAAAGGCAATAAATAACATAAATAGACGCAAATAATACTAATCAAGGGGTGGTTCCCTACATACAAATGCAATGACCTCTTTAAGGAAATAATGTAATGTAAAAAAAAGTACAAATTGGAACAAATACTCCATTCACCCTTGTATTACGTGATGTAGGGGCTAAAGAAATGAAGTCGTGGACGAAACTCTAAAAGCGCGTTTAGATTAGAATGGGCATGATCTCTTTGGATCTAAGTTTTCACTCAAGGACTTGATAAAGTAGGGTTATAAATCTCTCAGAAGCTCAGCCTTCTAGCACTTAGAGGTCTCTCTCTCAGAATCCTAGATTCTCTTAGATTTTCTTTTTAGAAAGCCTCCCCTAAACTCTAGATTTATGGGATATTTATAAAAAATTTTCTAACCTCATTTCATTGGAAAACGAGTGGATATTATTTAGATATTAAATTTAAAACTAAATTTAATTTTTAAAATTTTAATTCAGATATTAATTTTAACTTGTTGTCACATGAAAATGTTTTTTTTATTTTATGGAATTTTTGAAGTTTTTCAGGACATTTAACATATCTCTTTGGTTTAATCTAAAAGATAGGAAAAAAACTACAAAAAACCCAAATCATTGCTAGTCAAAGAGACGATAGTGCTCGTCGCCAATTCTACTAAGTCTCGTCACTACTGAAAGTTGCAACGAGTATCTAAGGGGTCACTTACGTGATATTTTATCATCTAGGGCTTTAATATATTATATGAGATTTTATAAAGTGTTTTAATCATTTTTCCCATGATGATTAATGTTTCTATAATTTTCCTAGCACTTAAATATATAATATATCATATAAACTTTTAAAAAATAGCAACTTATTGAGAAAAATTCTAGAAAATTCTGGAAGGGTGGATGACGTTAATTTTAAAATGATGTATCATTATTTTCATCAAAAACAAGATTTTAAATTAGTTATCACATTTTTAAATGTTACAACTATATTTAATTCAAAATTATATTTAAAAATGAAGATAAATCCAAAATATCCAAGTAGTTATGAATTTAGACTAAGTCAAAAATATCCATAAGACTAATTAACCTTCTTTTCCTAATTATAAAAGATATTAATTTTAAATTTAAATTACTTAATGTGTAAAGCTATGTTTAAATTGGATATTTATTAAAAATATCTTTTCATTATGAAGAAAATTTTAAAAATAGAGACTAAGTTGTAGGTGGTTCCTAGCTTTGTAAGTTAGTTTGAAATTTTAATTTTAAATTATTTTAAATTTAAAGCTTATCGCCTATGTGATAGGTGACTAGCATATATGGATTATTTATCGCCTTATAATTGATTTTCTATGTCAGGAAAATAAAATATCTATGCTTGTCACCGCAACATGCGTCGACAAGTCAAAATATCTTATTTATAATTTTAAAAATTTAATTTGGATTTAAATTTAATAGTTATATCACCAATAGCTACGACTCGGGTAGCGACAGTGGTGGCGGAAGAAAAAGACGAAGGAAAGGGTGGTAAAAGGAGGAGGATGAGGGTAGAGGAAAGTGTTGCGAAATAAGGAAGAGGGCGACGTAGTGGATAGCGGAAGCAAGAGGAGGGTAGAGAAGAGGGTCACAGAAGGAGGAGGGCAAAGGAGAGGGTAGCAGAAGGAGGAGGGTAGAAGGGAGGAACTCGAAGAGAATGGAATCAGAAGGAAATTAAGAAAGAGAAACTGCATGAAAAGGAGGAAAACTGCCCATGAGTGAAAAATAACAAATTCTCAAGGACTTTGAGAGGATTAGTCTTCGTTAAATTTTTGCAAGGACATGTCCTCGCGAGTTGTCTTCGTAAAATACAGAATGTCACTTATCGTGTCTACTTAGACGACACGATTATTAAATAGGTTGTTTTCATGTTTAAGGTAAAAAAAACTTGATGAGTACACTTTACCTAATCATTTATATAGTACACGACTACTTATTTAATATACATTAATTACAAGCTATTATAAGAGTTATTATTTATTATTATTTAATGGATTTAACTTGATTATACTTGTAATTATTTAACTTTATTATTATTTAGTATACATTAATTACAAGCTATTATAAGAGTTATTATTTGTTATTATTTAATGGATTTAACTTGATTATACTAGTAATTATTTAACTTTATTATACTAAATTACTAATTATGGTTATTGACTTAGAATTATTTAACCTTATTATACTAATTATAATGGTTGTATACTAATTATGGATTGTAGCTTTCATTATTTTGAATGGTGGATGCTTTGTAATGTGTTGTACGCTTATGATATTAACATATTTCAAGGAACAATAAAACTATCAACTATGGAATAATGGAACTTGAAAAATATTGTTGAATGATTGGTTTCATGATTTATTGATTTGTCTTTGATTTTTCTACATGTACAAATCATATAAATGTTAAAACATTATTATAAATGTGTAAACGTATACTAAATGTGTAATCATGTAATAAACATATAAATGTGTACTCATGTTAATCGAGTTGTTGTCCTGTCAAAACGACATAATAATGTTAAATGTGTACTTAACAGGTCTATCTTGTACACACGACAACAGACAGTTCGTGTTTGGATTTAGTATCATGTACACAATAATTAAATAAGTCATATTTGGATTTAACATATACATATAGTATATACGTTTATACACAACACGATAAGTACAATATATGATCTGTTTGAAGATCTAGACTAACAAAGAGTAGTGATGAAAAGAACTTTCATGTGAAGGCTTATTTGTTCTTACCATATTGTGCTAATCTTCTATAATTTGTCCCCATCTGTGTCTTTGTGTACTGGAATTGAATATGTTTTTGGGATTTGAGGATTAATTCATGAGAAATTCATCCTGATTGTCATGACACATAGACTCAACGTAATGATTTCAAGTTGGGTACACAAGACGACGATGTTTGCTCGAAAGCAACAAATTAATGCAATCACCAACTAACAGATATTGAGCAAATAGAACCTCAGAAAATCAATAATACAACTCAAAAAGAATGGAACTTTAAGATTAAATAAAATTATAAGCAGATTCGAGAACACATAGATATTGTACAAATAAAAGAACAATAGAAAGTAAGGATCCTCTCACTTAATTGTTGCAAAGTCATTGATAGACACCTACTGAAACAACATTTGGTAGAGAATCCTCAATGAATCCCTCTGCATTTTGGAACCCAATCATTATGAGTGTAAATAGGTTAAGTTAGGACGGATTAAAGGTCTAACTAGCTATCCATATCCTTACCCATAAAGTAATGGATAAGGTAAATACCCACCATTATCCATGGATTAACAGAGTCACAAGTAAAATGAGTTGACCCATAGATTAATGGATTATAGACAGAAAATATCTCTACTCTTATCCATTTCAAATGGATCAGGTTGAAGGGAATGAAAGAGCAAACCCGACATTCTTACAATCCTACTGATCAGTAAACTAAAAAACAAAGTCCAATATAATAAACATTTTAAAAAAATTTAAAGTCATATAATAACATGGATCCCTATGTTTTTTAGTGTGATTTTAATGACATCTAAAAACTACTAGCAATCATCATATCCTTTTGTAAGTGGATTAAAAAAAAATTAAGAACAAAAAATTTTAAAATAAAATGAAGAACAAAAGAAATGAACACAAATGGCTAGCAACATAAAGCCATGATTTTTGTAATGCAGGCCTTGAACCATTTAATTAATTGAGCAAAACCTTTAATAATCAAAAGATAGAAAGAAAGGTGTTTTGTGAGATTCCACAAGAAGTAATATATATATATATAGGAAAATCAAAAGATACGACATTTGAATTTCTTGGCACCAACTTGAAGTTCCACCACATTATATTTTTAAATTTTATTTTTATTTATTAAGATTAGATAATCATTAATGAAAATAGGGTGGATCTCAGAACTACGAAAACAACGACACAGCTTACGGCAGCTCCAAGAAGATGACATACATCAAAACAAACGAACCATACACCAAAAGGGACACCGCTGATACGGGTGCTGCAACGACGATGAACAAACTGCAGGCAAGCGTAGTGAGTAGTGCTTCTAAGCACTAACCCAATTCTACCTCTTTATGATCACCAAAAAGATGCAGTCATCATGGCTGTTACCGTCAAGTTCCATGCACAATAGTAGCATGACACATTCACCCTTCCAACCCCTAAGCGTGCGACCCTTCCCACGCCCACACCACCGGAGGGGGATCCCGTCATTTCGCGGACACGTGAGCGGCAGCAGACGAGATCACACCACACTAATCGTGCAACGGAAAAAGGCAATCATCACTTCTCCTTCCTCCTACTCTCCTTCTCTTTCTTCCCCGGAGCCCAGAAACCAAAACCCCAAATTTGGTGGGAACTCGCCCCTCTCCATTGCCCAATTCCACCACTGGGAAGAAAGGTTTGGTGGGTAGCTGCTCTTTCGATCTCTAGATCTCTTTTTCTCTCTCTCTCTTCTTCTTCTTTCTTTCTTTAGCTCTGTGGGTTTTTTATTCCTTGGGTTCACTAGAGCTTCTGATGGATGGCAGGTCTTCTGAGGTCGAAGAATCGGATACTTGATTACGATGGAGCAATGTGGTGGAGGAAGGTAATTAATGAGAAAAAACTGTAACTTCTCTCTGCTCTTTGAGTATGCGGACTGTATTTTCTGATGGGTTTGGTTAGATCGTCTGGTCCTTTTGATCTAGAAGATTGCATTACTACTGAAGTGTCAAGTGTTGATGGATATATAGCTCACCGTTTTAATCTCGCCCTCGTTAATTTTGATCGCTACTTGCTGTTGTTCTGTCGGTTGTTTCTGTTGACTACTTGGTGGTCGTTTTGTAGTGGATACACAGATTACAACGTGAGGACCATCCATCCCTTCCAAACCCTGTTTGCGTGTTGTAATCAAGAACATCAGCAGCACTTGTTCCTGCACATGATTTTTTTTTTTTTTTGATAAAGGTGGTTGTTTTGCTACTGTTCCCTAGTTGTTGATCTTGCTTTTTTTCTGTGTCAGAATGATCAACAAGGAATTGGCAGCTGCTGCTTCTTCTCAGAGACCTGCAATTCCGTCCTCTCCCTCTTCTCCTCCGGTACTGTTCCATTACTTCTCCATTTCCACCTTTTTGTTTTGCCTTTTTTCCTCTAGAAAAACAAATCTTTCTTTCTCATTTTCTGTTCTAATTAATTGGCCCTATGCATGAAAAAAAATATCGCCTTTTTGTACAAAAACATGAGATTACTTGGTTAAGAAAAACCGATTTTGTTGATACCCAAATAATCGCCGATACTGAATTAGTAGGAATTGAGGGTCGGTCATTGTCACCACGTCCAGCAATATTCCCATCAATTGCATGCATGCCACGACATGTTTCGCCCCCACGAAAAAAATGTCAGAATCCGACGTGGCAGCATCGGATGATGGCAGATGAAGGTTTGGTGCTAATTTCTTCGTGCTGATTTGTGATTGTTAATTTTGCTGTTGGTTGTTGTGCAGACCGTGAGGTTCTATTACTCGAAGACAAAAAGGTTGTCCTCCTCCTCCACGTCGTTGTTGCCCCGACAAGTGCTGCAGCTGCCACAGGAAGATTCTTACACCAACCACCCACGGCCGCCATGCTCCATCGAAGGTACTATATATACTACTACCATGAGAACAGACAAATTAAATTGTTGTGATGTAATGATTCCATGCATTTGAAACGAGAAGATGACCTGATCGATCTTGTGGGGGTACTGGTGGTGTTGGTGCAGGTGGTGATCATATATTTGAAGTGGGGAGTTACTACGAGATAGACCATTGGCAGCTCCCTCCCAAGTCCCCAACCCAGCTCAAGGAAATACGTGTTGTTATGGTATACATTTCTGTCGTAGTAACATTGTGGTCCTTTCCTTTCTTGGTTTTCTTTAGTGATTTTGTGATTTGGGTTTTGGTTCTCTCAGTGAATCGTGATCTGGGATTTAGTTTTCTCAGTGATCTGTGACTCGGGTTTTAGTCTGATTAGTGTTTGGTTACTTTTTGATATCTGGGTGATTTGTGATTTGTTTTTTGGTCTGATGTTGGTGTTTTGTGGATTTTCTCGGTGATTTGTGATTTGTGATTTGGATGCTGTACCTTTTCTTAGTGAGTTGTGAACTTGTGATTTGGGTTTTTGGTCTGGTTTGGTTTTTGATGGGTGGTTTGGGGGGTTTGGTGCAGGTGTATGGGAAGACGAGGCTTGATGTGACGGTGAAGTTTCCAAGCATGCAGTCGTTGAGAGAGTACTTCAGGGTGGAGAACAGCGGTGGTGTCTTACGTGGCAAGAGGAAGGTGCAAGGACTGCTTCATCCGGAGCTGGATGAGGAGTTTGTGATGAGCTCTAATCATGCCGTGAGGATTCTCAGGCGGATGGTGCCGGGGAGTGAGGTGGAGTCGTCTCAGCACCTTGAGAAGTTCTGGGTCGTCTCTCCAAGCTGGTCCTGTGAAGTCGAAGATGAAGAAGATGGCGAGGATGAAAGTGTCTGGGAAGGAGAAGAGAAAGAAGAGGAGACTGATTTATGTTCAAAATCCCTCAACTCCGTGGATTCACTGAGGTGGGGAGTGAAAAGAAGGGCCAGCTACAGCGAAAGACGAAATCAAAGTGGGTCTGCTGCTGCTTTTGCTGCACGGGGGAGGAAGTGTTCTTCTTCAATATCTGTCACTATGGGGAAGGAGAGCAGAGAGAAGAGCAAGGTGGCTGCAGGGAAAAGGCGGGATCGGAGGTGTGGAAAGAAGAAGAGCGAAGATGTGAAAGAGAGAAAGAAGCCCCGACTGCAAAAGGAAGAGTCCACCACAATGGCATTGGCGTTGGTTCCGGTTGACCAGAGCACAAGCATCGTTCCCTACAAGAACTCCAAGGATCGATGGTCTTCTGAAAGGTATTTACTTGTCTCACATGTGTAGCATCAGTGAGAGCTTGTGAGTGATTGATTAATGGAGGTGCATGTTGTGTTGTTGGGGCACTGCAGGTATGAGGCAGCAGAGCTGAAGCTACTGAACATAATGAAGCAGAAGAAAGCAGTGTTGGGCAATCCCATCTTGAGGACGGAGTTGAGGGTGGAAGCCAGGAAGGTCATTGGGGACACCGGACTACTTGACCACCTACTGAAACACATGGCAGGGAAGGTGGTCTCGGATGGGAAGGAGAGGTTCAGACGCCGGCACAACCCAGAGGGAGCCATGGAGTATTGGTTGGAGGACGCTGAGTTGGCTGACTTGAGGAAGATGGCCGGAGTGGCGGACACGAGTTGGGCTCCTCCTCTGGGGTGGAAGCCCGGGGATGGCGTTTCCATTTGTGGTATGGAGTGTGGGTTGGAGTTGGATAAGCTAAGGGAGGAGATCAGCATTATGAGAAGGTCTTCCTAACCTCTTAATAGATCACTTTCTTCTCTCTATTAATTTAGTGTAGTTTTGATTTCTGCTCTATGGTTTTACGAACCATATCTCTTATGGGACTCAATCCGTTTCTTCTCCGTCGTAATTTGGTCACTTTTGTTTTTTGTTTTTTTTTTTGGGTCTACTATGTTATCCAACTAGAGAACTTTTGGGTTTCTTTTGAGACTTGGCGCTTGTTTGTTTTGTATTGGAAAGGGAAATGGCGCAGCTCCAGTGTCTGAAACTGCAGTATGATGAACAGAAGAATGCAAAGGACTCCCAGTCTGAAAACGGCAGCTATAATCTGCAGGTACTTCCTCTTTTTATTAATGGTCACTTTTCGATAGCTTTGGCTTGAATTTGTCCTTCTTCTTTTTTTTTGAAAGTTTGAATTTGTCCATTATTGGAAGATAGAGAGGGAAAAAAGTGTCTGTTCTGTGGATATTTGAATCATTTTTTTACTGTTAATATGTTTATGGCAATCAACTGGATTATTTGTAGAAATTGAAGTTGATTAACATGTTTTTCCAGGAAAGTTATGAGAGCTTGTTGAACTGGAAGATAAAGGTGGAAACTGAGCTGGACAATGTGATTCGCTCCTTGCACGTGGTAAAGGTAATGACATGACAAACCACTGCATTAGATTCTCTCCAGACCATTTATATAAAATATACTACGTGAACAATGAATTGAGATCATATGATTGGTATTGGGTGTGCATGCAGGAGGACGTGAAGCTGATGAGGGAAGAGATGATGGAATTATCTAACCAACAGCAACAGAAACAAGAGAAAAAAGATGAGGCCAAGGAGGAGAAGAGCAGTAAAGATGAGCAGGAGAAATGGAAAGAGATGCAGATGATCAACTGCACAACCAACGGCAACACCAACAAATGCAGCACCACCACCACCATCACTGCAGCAAAGAACAACACCACCAGGACAGTACGGAAGAGTGGGTTCAGGATCTGCAAGCCACAGGGCACCTTCCTATGGCCGAACATGATGAGCAGCAGTGGCAAAAGCACCCCCAGCAGTAGCAGCAGCAGCGCAGGTGGTGGCAATGGTACTTTTGTTGTCTGTGGTGGTGCAGCAGGGAGTGCTGCTGCTGCTGCCATCAGCTGCAAGGTGTCGGCCTCCCCAAGGTCGGTGGTCCCTTACGAGGATGTGTTCGGTGTGCCGACACCTCCCTCCGCCTCCTCTATCACGTCTCCTCCGGCGCTCCCCCTCCTAGTGCAACAAGGCAATAACAATAATGGTGAGAGGAGTACCGTTGCTGGAGGTTCTGACACAAGCAGGGTGCATTCTTCTTCCATTGGTCTTCCGCCAATCCCAAGGGTACATGTCTGCATATCTCAACTTTTCGTTCCATTAATATACTTCACTAACTAAGGAAATTTAATTATGCATTTTTTTTTCTTTATAAAGTTGGAGATTATGGAGATAATAGTAACATAAGAATATAAGACACAATGCAACTTAAGTGGGTCATGTAATTACTAATCATTGTGCATGAAAAAAAAAGGGAAGTAGGCTACTGTCAAATGCATGCCATGGGTATTTTTGCACTGCTCATGATCGTACAAAAAGTTGTATAACATGAGACCTGAAAAGCATCTACTGATAAAATTGTAAAACATGAGACCTGACAAATTACAGCTTGTGTTAGCATATATTATCAAAAAATAAAAACAGCTTGTGTGAGCACTTGTCTCGACTGATGATTTTTATTGTACCTTTGGGTTTTCCAAACTGAATTATATATATGCAGTAAAACATACAAAAAATAAAGTATGGCATTACCTGTTTTACTCATAATCCTTCTACTGCATTTAGTATTTTTCTTTTGTGCTTCTGATCTTACCTAAAGTGTGTTTTGTTTGCAGGGTGCAATGGTGCTCACTTCATCAGCACCTGCTGGTACTGGAAGAATGGAGGGAGCTGGAGGTTGGAGCTCCATCAGCACAGATTTAGCCCTTGCTTCCCCATCCTACCACCATTAATCTAAGATCAAATAATTTCTCTTTCTTTATTATGAGCTTTTCATGCTCTCCCCCTCTTACTTTTCCAACATAATAGTATGTATATGTATTACGTCAGTAGTAGCATGTATCCGCAGAGCTGCTGATGAACCCCATTCCACTTTTTATTTGGGGATCTTATTGGAACTAATAGATGACCAAGATGAGTTTATAATGATAATGTCAGTTAAGTTGTAGTGGTTTATCAGTTTAAACATGCAATAGACACCGATTTCCAACAGAGGGAAATGTGGAGTGTGGTTATAGTGGTAAAGCCGTAACAGTGACGAGTTCCAATGTGTCCAACCAAATTGGGAAAACCTGGGCAAAAGGAGAGAAAGGATGAGATTTTTGCACTGAGGAGAAAGATTCACCTGACGTGAGCTGTTGTGTTACTATTCCTTCTTCGCACTCTGTGGTCTTCAGCGTAAGAATAGAAGGAGAGAAGATCCTCCTCGTATTTCGCATCAGAAAAATAAACACTGAGAACGAGGTACTGCACAGTACTGCTCATATACATACGAGAGAGTGAGAGAGAGAGAGAGAGTGAGTGAGTGTGTGTGTGTGTATGTGTGTTCTTTCATTCTTCTCAACTTTTTTTTTTTTATAATTTTTCTTCAGTCTTTTTTTTATAATTTTCCTCAGCTTCTCTAGGGGATTCTAAAGCGATAAACTACTCTCCAATCCCCTAAATAATTTGTGCCTCTTCCTCTTTTCATCTCTCAGACATCATATAAAACAAATTCTATGTATTAATTATATCTTTAATAGATCTTTCAAATATAGAGATTGAATATTTAGAAATCAATTACGATCATACGTTATGATTCCTTGTATAACATTTCTTTGTATAAATTCCAAGGGATTTCTTATATATGTACATGTATATCTCTGTTTATTATCACTAAAAACAATTACTCTCTCCACTCATCTTCTCCAACGCTTCCATCCATTCAATCTATTTTGTTATCTTGGTATAAGAGCCAATATCGCCTGATGTCGACGACGCCTAGTGCTACTTCTAATGCTGCCTCCAATTCCACCATCTCTACCCTTGTCGCACCTTTTGTCAACATTCAATCTGCAGTACCTATCAAGCTTGATAAAAGTAATTATGTTCTTTGGCGGGCGTCGTTCATGGCGTTACTGCGTGGCCATGAACTCCTACGATTCGTCGACGGCACACATGTGTGCCCTACTAATCCAGAGTCGTCAAGTTCGGCGACACCCATTTCTGATGATGTTGCATGGCGTCGGTAAGACCAACTTCTTCTAAGTTGGTTATTTTCTTCCCTAATGCCTTCAGTTCTTACTTAGGTTGCAAATCAAGCTACCTCACGTGGTGTTTGGACAACCTTGGAACGTCTGTATGCGTCACGCTCTCAAGCTTGTATCCTTTAGTTGAAGCTGGAACTTCAAACTGTTAAAAAGGACAACTTATCCATGATCGATTACATCGCTCATGTCACCTCACTTTCTGATAATCTTGCTGTGGAAGGGACAACTTTATCAGAGGAAGAAATAACACTTTATCTTCGTGGTGGTCTTAGCCAAGAATTTGAGGCCATTGTTACCAACATCACAACTCAGGCCTCTTCTCTCACCTTAACCGATGTTCAAGGCATGCTCCTCAATTATGAGGTACGTCTTCATAAATATTCTTAGCCACTAGCTCATGTTGCCTCTAGCAATGTTTCCCATGGACGAGGACGTGGCCAGTCGCCGGGAGAACAAGGTAATCGACCCAAAATCCAGTGCCAAATATGCAGCAAAAATGGACATTCTACACTCAACTGTTTTAAAAGACTGGACGTTCAGACTTTTGCACCAACAAAGTCACCTCCTCCAAATGTCAACTTCGTTTACAAAGGAGAAACAATCTCCAATCCTGCACACTGGTATCTAGATTCTAGTGCAACGCACCATGTCACCAATGATTTAAATACTCTCTCCATAAGTACTCCATATGCAGGAGCTGACACCCTCACCGTCTGTAATGGAAATCAACTACCAAATACCCATACAGGAACTGCATCAGTAGCCACTGATAATAGTAAAGCATTCTTGAATGACACGTTAGTTTAGCCTGGAATTACCAAAAATCTATTATCTGTTTATCGGTTTTGCAACGACAATCCTCTAAATATTGAATTTGATAGCAATGGTTTTTCAATTAAGGATCCGAGAACGCAGCGTCCAGTACGGCGGGGCCTTGCTAAACAGTCTCTTTATCAGTTGCCTTCACAAAATCCAGGAAAGCAAGCTTTATCGGCGGTGAGAGCATCCATGGATACGTGGCATATGCGTTTGGGTCATCCACACACTCAACGCACACTTTCCATTGTTGCTGCAAACCGGTTACCAATAAATGATAGTCAATTAAATTTTTGCAATGCTTGTTGTTATGGAAAGCATCACAAACATCCTTTTCAGCTTAACACCTCTATTGAACATGAGCCATTGTCTTTAATATTTACTGATATTTAGGGTCCAAGTCTGATTGCATCTAAATGTGGTTTTCGCTATTACATTCATTTTATCGATGCACGCACAAGATATACATGACTATATCCATTAATCAATAAATCTGATGCTCTTCCTACCATTATTAGTTTTAAAGCTCAAGTTGTAAAATGGTTGGGAAAAAATATTAAAATTTTACAAAGTGATAATGTTGGAGAATATATTGCATTTCGCAAATTTCTTCAAGAAAATGGTATTGAACACAGATTTTCGTGTCCTCACACCCATGAACAGAATGGGATGGCGGAGCGGAAGCATCGACACATCGTCGACACAGGACTTTCTCTATTAGCTCATGCAAATCTATCTAAGGAATTCTGGCCCGAAGCATTCCAAATAGCGGTTTATTTGATCAATCAGTTATCTTTACCACAGAAGATCAGTCTACTTGAAGCACTTTCAAATCAAAACCTGATTATCATTTTCTCAAAGTATTTGGGTGTAGATGCTACCCAAATCTGAGACCATATCTTTCCAATAAATTTAATTATCGTACCACGGATTGCATCTTCCTTGGATATTCATTGGATCATAAAGGCTATATTTGCTATTCCCCAGAACATAGCAGAATCTATATTTCTCGTGATGTTATACTTAATGAAAAAGATTTTTCATTAAATAAGAAGATTGACGGTTTGACCTCTATGCAAGAAGATATTCACAATACAGGTTCATTAAATCCAATTAGTATACCTGACATGTCTTCTCCAATGGCTATGAAAGAACATTCCAATATTGATCGAAATGTTCATAGTGGTGACTCACTTACCTCTAATGAATTTGTCTCATCCTCAGAGAATACAACTGTAAATGATTCCTTATCATCTACTAAAAATGTATCTTCCGAAAATCATTCTACACCAGCTGAGAATCTTCCTCATAGTACAGATGGTCGACCGGTGACCAGAGCATCAAAAGGGATATATAAGCCCAATCCCAAATATGCACTCAATGTTCAAAGAGGTCATGATACACCCAGCAATGTTAATCAAGCTTTTAAAGATCCTAAGTCGAAGCAAGGCATGTAAGAGGAATATGATGCCTTACTCAAGAATTCTACGTGGCGTTTGGTACCTCCTCCACCACATGCTAATGTTATTGGAAGTAAATGGGTATACAAAGTTAAAGAAAGGGTAGATGGATCGGTTGAACGATTCAAAGCAAGACTTGTTGCTCAAGGCTTTGCTTAGAAATATGGAGTCGACTACAAAGAAACTTTTAGTCTGGTTATCAAACCAGTTACCATTAGAGTGCTTCTTAGCCATGCCTTTAACTGTAGCTGGGATCTGCGACAATTGGATGTATCAAATGCATTTCTTTGTGGGGAATTAAATGAAGATATTTATATACTTCAGCCTTCGGATTTTTTGAATCAGGAATTTCCAAAACATGTATGTAAACTTCAGAAATCATTATATGGGCTCAAGCAGGCTCCTAGAGCTTGGTTTAATCATCTCAAGGATTTTCTACACAGTATTGGATATCAAGAATCCAAATGTGATACCTCCTTGTTTATAAAACATCATAAGAATACAGTTACTTATGTTCTAATCTATGTGGATGATATTATTATTACTGGATCATCCTCTCAAGTTATCCAAGACACAATCGATTCACTAGCAAATATGTTTGGCTTAAAGGACTTGGGTGATCTTCACTATTTCCTTGGAGTTGAGGTCAGACGCACCAAAGATGTCCTACATCTCTCTCAATCAAAATATCTAGTTGACATTTTGAAGAAATTTAAACATGATGAGGCCAAACCTTGCAAAACTCCTATGGCGGCCACTACAAAATTGACACAAGTTGAAGGAGAAATATTGAAAAACCCCACAGAATATCGTAGCTTAGTTGGGGCATTGCAATATTTATGTATCTCGAGACCAAATATATCGTACTCTGTTAACAAAGTATGCTAGTTTTTGAAAACTCCAACTGTTGAACACTTTAAAGCAGCAAAGAGAATTGTTTGATATCTTAAGAAGACGATAAATCATGGATTGCGCTATCGTCGAGCAAGCTCTCCTTTATTGCATGCTTTCAGTGACTCAGATTGGGGAGGCGACCTCGATGATCAACGATCTCAATCTAGATACTGTGTATTCTTTGGGAAAACCTCATCTCATGGAGTTCTCGCAAACAACATGCGGTCTCAAGATCTATTACTGAGGCAGAGACTCGTGCACTTATCCTTGCCGCCTGTGAAATACTGTGGTTGCAGTGCCTTTTTCAAGAGCTTCATATACCTTATATTACACCTATTCTATGGTGAGATAATATTAGCACCATACATCTTGCCAGGAATCCCATTTTGCATTCTTACTCAAAACATTTTGAGATAGACTTGCATTTTCTTAGAGATCATATGAAGAAGCACAATTTTCGGATACAATATATCAGCTCCAACCAACAAATCGCTGATCTGTTTATGAAGCCTGTTCGGTCACAACCTTTCTCCATTTTATGCTCCAAGCTGTCGTTGGGTACCCCACTTCCAGCTTGAGGAGGGACATTAATCATACCTATAATAGATCTTCCAAATATAGAGATTGAATATTTAGACGATCGTACGTTATGATTCCTTGTATAACATTTCCTTGTAGATCTCAATGATTCCTTGTATAACATTTCCTTCCATCTATTTTGTTATCTCTATGTAGATCCCAATGACCAATCATCACATGAAAAGTTTAGGAGTCAATCAGTCCAATATTGATTCCTCCTGACATGTCAATTAAATCTGTGACGATTGTGAAATTACAACATCTTGAAACTACAATACCTTGGTCAACTCAGCTAAGTTAAGTTAGTTAACTTCTTCTTCTTTTTTATCCTTTGAAACTCTATGTAATAATTCTTTAAATTTTAATTCTTCATGACAGTGAGTTTTTTTTCTTCTTCTTTTGAATAGATAAAAAAGGAATATCACATATTTTTACCATAAGAAATATTACTCAGATTATAATATTTATTATTATTTTAAATATAATCATATTTTCGTATAGTACGATATAAAACTCACTGAATAATTATATTTTTCTTGTGTATTTAGAAAAACATAATGCTACAGTACAATCACTACAGTAAAATGTACGTGGAACTCATGGAAGCGGCTACTATGAAAAATTTCCCATACTAACAAACTATTGTTGACTCTTCTTACCAAACAGGGATATTGGGAAATGTGTAGTCGAGCCAATCACAGCTCACAAGAGGCGATGGTCGAAGAAATGAAAACAAAACAAGGATAAACCTTGAGTTTTCCAATCTAAAAAAGAAGCATTGGATCATCACATATCCATTTTCCTTTAATTTTAGGAAACAAAACTCTAGACATAATGTTGTTCTCATACACTCAGGTTCTGTTTGGTAATGATTATTGGGATTAATTTTTAACAAAAAAAACACTTATTTCTAAGTAGCTAAACCAAATATTTTTCTTTACATCAGATTATTTTAATATTCCATCCTCTTGTATGTGCATAAAACCTTTCAAAAATATTGATTTTCAAAAACTATAGATAATAGCTTTTTCAAAAATGGTATATATAGATGTGACCGTGTCCGACCCGAAGGGAGGGGTGGGGAGGAGACCACAGCCATGTCAGGATGGCGAAGACGCAAGGATAGGATAGAAGAAAAAGAAAAGAAAATGGAAAGGAGTCGTCACCTAGTCTTTTAGGGAAAGACGAGGAAAACCACAAAAGGATGAATGCATGGGATGCAAATGGGAAGGCTGGATGTCTGCTAACTAGACGATAGGTAAGGATTCTTGTTACACACGAGGAAGGTATTAGGCACCCTCGTACGCCCGAGAAACTCGATCTTTCTAGTCCAAATGCTATCTAAGGGTTTGATGAATGTCTGCTAAACCTAGGCCATGCTCTAATCATGCTAATATGAATGCCATGGCAAGACTAAATGCAAAGATCGAGATACATGCTCAAAAATTGGCATAGGGGCAATTTGGTCATTTCCCCTGGCCAGTGCTTGCATGGGAGTGATGCATGGACTAAGTTATGTCAAAATAAATGCTAAATGTCTGGACAATGTCATTTGCAAGAAACAGGAGAAGAAAAATCACCAAAAGGAGGTAAATGCAATAAATGATAAACATAGGGACTAAAACGCAAAATTCGCAAAAATAGCGAGAAACTAGATGAAAAACATGTTCCTAATCCTTATTCTAATACACAAATGATGGGTCCAGTGTCAATGTGGCACAAGGATGCAAAAATTGCACATGGATAATATCCTGAAAATTCAGGGACTAAAGTGTAAAATTTACAAAAGTGCAAATGCGGCCAAAATAGAGGGCAAAAGGTCAAATCTCATTGAAAACATGGTTTGCAAGTGGATTCTGTGATTAAATGCAAAACAAGGGTGGAAAATAGCCCAAAACATGATGGAAAACAATTAAAAACCCTAAATGACGAATTTAGAAATAACCTAAGGGTCAAAAATGTAAATCTTATGTCCAAGAATACTTTAACGTGAGTTCAGGGTCTTTTCTGCAAAATTTCAGGGTCTGGTTGTGACAAAAATCAAGCTTTTATGTGGGTCCGAGTAATTATGAAGTTTCCTGAGGTTTAAAATGCAAAATTCACAGTCAAAACTCATTTTTTAAAAATTCTAGGGATTATGACAATTTTCAGGACCTAACTATAAAGAAAACTCAAATTACAAGAAGGGCAGTGTGATTTTGAAGAATTCAGAGTTCATATTGCAATTTTCCCAGAGAAAAAAGTGTTTTAGAAAACTTTAGGGACCTAAATGTAAAATTCCAAGACTTAAATGTGACACAAACAAGATTTTATTGATCATTTATGCTTTTTGTAAAATAGTCAGGGGTCATAGTGCAATTTTCACAGACAAAAACTTGTTTCAGAAACTACAGGGACCTAAATGTAAATTATCTGGACTTAAAAGTGAAAAAACTCTACTCTAGGGACCCAGATGTCATTAAAACTTGCATTCATGCGTAAATAAATAAAAGATGAATTATGCAGGGGGTTCTGTGAAAATTTGTTAGAGAAAACAAAGAATAAAAAAACTATTTTAAAACTATAAGGGTTAAAAAGAAAATGTCTGAACCCATATGCAATAAAAAGGACCTAAATGTAATAAATAAAGGACTAAATTGAAAAAATTTAAAACTAATGTGAATGGGTCATAAATGACCCATTCGAAGATGGCCGGAGATCGCCGGCGCTCTGCCGCCGGCGATCTTTTCCGGCGAAATCCAGGAGGCGGTCCGACAACGTGGGGCGGTGCGCAGCGGCTGGAAAAGCTCTGTGGGAGAAACGGCGACGACCCCTGGCGTGTTGGAAGGGGCTGGGGAGGCCTGAGGTCCTCCCCCCACCTCGAGCACCGGCGAGGGGCTTCTGACGGCACCGGAGAAGATGGTGGCGCGGCTGGCAGTGATCTGGAGGCTGGAGCGACACTGCGGAGGCCCGGGGAGAATCGCGGGGACATGGCGAGGCTGACGGGGGCGCCGGTGAGGCGCAGGGAAATCTGAAAGCTTCTCCCCACCTCCGACACCGGCGACAGGAACGGCAGAGGTAGTTGGGTCGTCGCGGGGCGTCGAGGCGACGGCAGAGCGGCGCGGAGAGGCTCGACGATGCTCGGGACGACGTGGGGAACCCTCCTAGACGGTCGGAGTGGAGTGGGGAGCGTCAGAGCGGCGCGTGACGGTGAGCAGCGACGGCGGCAGCAGCGGCACGGGCTACAGTCGCTGGGCCTGAGAAGGGACGCAGAGGAGGAAGAGGAGAGGAGGGGAGAGGCGAGAAGAGGAAGAGCGGAGGAGAAGGGGAAGGAGAGGCCCCCGAGGGGCCTCGCCGGAGGCCAAACGGCCTAGGGCCACGCTGATGGGATGAACCCACCACCGGAGGTGGGTTCACGGCAGGCAAGCGAGCAAGAGGGTCTGCTGCCGAGGCTACTAGGGAGTCCTTGTACTCCCAATTCTACTGCGAAGGAAAAGGGATGGGGGAAGAGGTTACCTGCCGTGGTTGTCCTCCCCGGTGGCTGGACGGTGCTCCTCTGGTTAAGTGCTCCGGCGATGCTCGGTTGGGGGATTCCGGGATGCAAAAATGGGTTCTGGTTCTTGCTGGTTGGTACGGTGCGAGCAGGGGTCGTCGGGCTGGTGGCTCGTAGGTGCAAGGGGGGGTTCTGGCTCGTAGGGTCTGGTTCTGGGGAACGAAGGGTGGCTCGTGCTCAGGTTGCTGGCTGCTAGGGTGCGAGGAGGGTGGCTCGGGCTCGCGCTCGTGGTTCTGGTTCCGGGGAACGAAAGGGTGGCTCGTGCTTAGGTTGCTAGCAGCTAGGGTGCGAGGAGGGTGGCTCGGGCTCGCGCTCGTGGTTCTGGTTCAAGTGAACGAAAAGGTGGCTCGTGCTCTGGGGACCAAGATCGGGAAAATTCCTCCCTCCTCCCCCTGTCGGCCGTCGTGGATTGTGGAGGAAAACGATCCCCCAGATCGCGCAGACCACCGCCTGCTCCAGAGGAGGAGATCGCACCTGGCTTTATTTTTTTTTACATTACTGCCGTTTTCTTTTTTTTTGATTCAAATGAAACGGGCTTTTTTTTTTGTTCTTTTTTTTATTTTAGAGTTTTGGTTAGTATTTGTTTTAATTAAGGGTTTTGGGTTTTATTGTTTTAATTTTTTTTGTGATTTTAATTAAGGTTTTGAGTTTTATTATTTTAAGTTTAATTAAGTGATTTTAATTAGAGCTTTTGGATTTTATAATTTTAAGTTTAATTAAGTGATTTTAATTAGAGCTTTTGGATTTTATTATTTTTAGTTTAATTAAGTAATTTTAATTAGGACTTTTGGATTTTATTATTTTAAGTTTAATTAAGTGATTTTAATTAGAGTTTTTGGATTTTATTATTTTAAGTTTAATTAAGTGATTTTAATTAGGGTTTGGGTTTTATTATTTTAAGTTTAATTAAGTGATTTTAATTAG
>JAMKQA010008393.1:0-13810 GCA_024699735.1 Posidonia australis | reverse complement strand
TGTACCAGCAGGGCATAAGTCCCAACTATGTCGGAAACTGATTGGGTATACAGTCCTGCCATAGGCAAAGAACTGAACGTCAGGGATTTCTTTTCCAGAGAAGAGCCTAATCCGAACCCTAGCATACCCTAGAAATTGGACTCTGTCAATAGACAGATCTACCTCCAGAATTTCGGCAAAGCTAGCTACTATTTGTTGGAAAATATCAACACACCACAGATGGTGTGGAATCCCTTCCAGACGTATCCAGAAACCCTCCTCTTTAAGGGAAAGAACGACATTTGAACTCCAGTGCACAAAGGCAACTAACTTTAAGAAACAGAAATAAAAGGGAACTAACTTTATTTAACAGGAAATTTTTGTCGTGTGCTTCTTGGCCCATAAATAGTGATTTTGTGTGAAAAATACCAAAGAATCAAAAAATAACTAGGGGAAAAAAATGAGTAGGGAATAGATTTAAAAAAAAAAAAAAACATAACATAAAGATATGGAACCAAAAAGAAAGAAAAAATTTGTGGGAACGTAAAAAAAAAGAATGGACACTATTTACGTTATGTAGGAGGAAACCTCCCTTATTTAATAATTATGTATGATTTAAAAAAAAAGGACATGACAAAAGATCTCAAAGCAAAGAAAATATGAGAAACAGAAACTTCTCATGATCTGCAACATCACCCGCATCAAATTGTAAAGAACAATAAAGAAAGGCTGTCATCAAATTGTTTTTTTTTTGAAATCGGTATCTTATATTAAAATTATCAAGGCCATACAAGCCTACCAAAGATCCATATTACCAGTATTACACAAAATTTGGAACCAAAAGTTTCGAATAGAGTTGAGGCAATATTAATACCCACTTAACACAGACAAAGTTTTGAAAAAGAGATTATGCAGAGCAGGCTTTCAAGAAAATAAGGCCCTTTAGCCCTCAAATTCTTCAGCAGCAGTATAGATATTATCAGAATCTAGCCTTGGAAGTACAACCTCCTGATTGCTTCTAGAAGAAGAGGGAAGAGTAGGAGCTTGCTCCACCATCTGAGAGGCCATTGCAGAAGTGAAATGAAGAAGTTCTTCCTTCTCAAAGCCTGAAACAAGAGTTTCTACCTAATAATGCATTAACGAAATAATATCATGAATGATAACTAAATGCGATCTACTTAGATTACGAAAAATCCTGTTATTTCTTTCCTTCCAAATCAACTGGAGAATGATTTGAAGTAAAAATCGTCCAACCATGCATGTTTAAAGCAAATTTAAGAGAGAGTATGAAATAGAATAAGTTAGCAATACAAAAATAGCCCGGATACAAGTCTGAAGATAAGAAAAATCGCCAAATATGTCTTATGAATGAACAGTTAATAAATAGATGAGTGTTATTCTCAGCGTGTACAAAACGGAAGACACACAACTTAGGGCCACTCTAGCCTCTTTTAGCTAAATTGTCTTTTGTCAAATTTTTGTTTTTCAGAACTAACCAAGAAAATAACTTAACTTTTAATGGAGTGCTACTTTCCCAGATACATCTGTAAAAAGGAAAACGAGATCCGCCATCATTTAAAATGCAGTAACCATCTTTGACAAAGTAGCCTTTATCCTTAGATGGCAGCCAACTCAAGATGTCATCTCGAGAAACAAGCACCAGAGATTGCAAGAGATTATCAAATATATCTAGCTGCGATTGTAGCAATAGAAAATCACTCGAGGAGACCTTAGAAAGGTCAAATAATTTGTTAAAATCAGATCTGAAAAGATCCACTGTGGTTTTGACAGATGCCTTTTTGAATCTCGCTACATAATATAATCCAGGAATCAAATATTTCAAAATGACTCCATTCCACCATTTTTGCTCCCAAAAGATAGTATTATTGCCATTATAAACTTGGGAAGCAGTGAAACAGTTAAGAAAAACATAACATTGTTTGATACTACGCCAAAGGGGGGAGCAATTGCTAACTGAAGAATTTAATAATGCTCAAGGCCAAACCTTATTAAGATATCTGACCTTTATAAGATCTTTCCATATTAAGTAGTAATTGTCAGAAAGAAGTTGCCATAGAAGTTTAGACTTCAAAGCCAAATTAAAATTCCTTAAATTAATAATCCCCCAATCATTTTGTTGTTTCGATCTGCGTATATTTGTCCATTTAATTAAATGTAATTCTTTTTGATTTGGAGAGAAGGAGTTCCATAAGAATCTACTTCTAAGTTTGTCAATTTCCTTCTCAATTTTGATAGGCAAATATAAAACTGACATATAATAAGTGGGGATGGCCGACAAAACAGAGTTTAACAAAGTCAGCCTGCCCCCCAAAGATAAGTGTTTTGCTTTCCATAATGACAACTTATTAGAGATCTTCTCCACTACCGGAGCCCACATAGTATAAGTAGCTCTCTTATAATGCAAAGGTAATCCAAGGTACATAAGAGGAAGGTCAGCCCTTCCACATCCCATAATATTACATGAATTTGCAATGGAGTCCTGAGATACTCCAATGCTAGTGAGAGAGGATTTATGAAAATTGATTTTCAATCCAGAGCAAGTCTGAAAACAACATAAGATTCTTTTAATATTAATCATATTTTCAATGCTTTCTGTTAGGAATAGAAGAGTATCATCGACATATTGTAAATTAATCATAGTTGGTCCCCCATGAGGGAAATTGATCCCAGTTATTAAGTTATTACTCATAGCTGATTGAAGCATGCGATGGAGCACATGCATGGCTATAATGAATAGTAATGGTGACAAAGGGTCACCCTACCTTAATCCATTAGTAGCTCCAAAAAAACCTTTAGGGGAACCATTGATTAAAACAGAAAACTTAGCAGAGCTTATACACATGCGGATCCAAGATATCCATCTGTCTTCGAAACCCATACCAGTAAGAGCATCCAGCAAGAAATTCCAATTAATATTATCAAAAGCCTTTTCAAAGTCCAACTTAAGAATAAAGCCAGGTATATTGGAGGATACCATGTAGTGTAAGGTTTCTTGTGCCACAAGAAAGCAATCTCCTATTGATCTCCCAGCTAGAAAAGCACTTTGGGATAGGTTAATAGCCAAACTCAACACAGGTGATAGCCTAGATGCCAAAGTTTTAGTGATAATCTTATAAATACTGTTAACTAAGCTAATAGGTCTAAAGTCTTTGATCAGGAGGGCACCATGCTTTTTGGGGATAAGAGCAATGAAAGTTTGATTAATTGCAGAAAGAAATGCTGGATCATTAGAAGAGTGAAAGGCCTGGAAGATATTAATAATGTCTGTCTTCAACATTTCCTAGAAATGATGAAAGAAAACCAATGAGAAACCATCAGGTCCTGGGGACTTGTCTTTAGGTAATTTAAAGACATTATCTTGAATCTCTTTATCAGCAAAAGGAATTTCTAATTGATTAGGGTGAGGTATCTTAACTGGGATAAGTACATCCCAGTTAATGAGGATATTGAATCTTCTACCTTTGTTAAATTGCCTAGTAAAATGATTCTCTATCTCTCTGCATATTTTTTGGAGATTGGATCATTACACCATTAATGGTAAGAAAGGATATGTTGTTTATCCTTCTATGACACTTCACCATATTATGAAAGAAGGAGGTATTAAGATCTCCCTCTTTAAGCCATTGAATCCTAGATTTTTGTTTTCAGTAGGACTCCTGTTCTTTTAGTAGTGAGAGATGTTCTAATCTCAAGGTCTGTTTCTCTTCCCATAGCATATCATTAATAGTAGAATTTTCAGCTTGTTCATCTATACGTGAATTTGGGATTCAATATATCTAAGTCTTCTGCTTCTTTTTTCCCTAATTGGGCCAATCCCTTTCTTAATAGTTAGTTTTAGGTTTTTCAGCTTGTAGCTAAACTCAGCAACATGAGAGGATTGGAAGAGTAGATTAGCTGGTCTCTGCCAGCAATTCACAATTAGTTGCTCAAATCCTTCAATACAAAACCAGGATTTATAGAATCTGAATGGAGGAGGACCCCAATCAGGAGAAACTGTGTTAACTAAAATCGGAATATGATCAGATACAGCTCTTGCTTTGCCAGAACAAAATGCATATGGGAATTTCCCAGACCAGTCTGGAGAAACAAGGAAATGGTCCAGCTTCATCAATGTTAGTTGATCATGAAAGTTAGACCAAGTAAAAGAGAAATTGTTGGGAGAGAAATCTATCGAGGAATTGTGATCTATGAAATTATTAAATCTTTTCATATGAGCAGTGATTCTAAGCTTAAGAGAATGCTCATGGGAGAACCTAATGATATTGAAATCACCCACTAAAACCCAGTGATTATTGACAAGTGTGTTGAGATAGTACAATTCATCAATAAAGAGTGGTTTTAAGTTGTGATCACAGGGTCCATATGCCCCTGTGAGCCACCAATCAAAACCATCTCCACAAATTTTAAAATTTAGAGATAGGCAACTAGTTGTAGATACACAGTTAATTTGTTCAAGGATTTTGTCATCCCAACCAATCAGTATGCCACCTGAAGCACCAGTGGATGGAAAGTGTGACTAAGAGTTTATTCTTCTTCCTCCAAGTAACCTAAGAGTCCCTATTGAGAATGATTCCTTTTTAGTTTCACTTACAATAATAACATCACATTTATTGGATTTAATAAAGTCTTTCAGCTCATTGATTTTGTGATAGGATCCTAGGCCTCTTATGTTCCAAGTAGTAATAATCATCAGAAGTTAGTGGAAGAGCAAGAAGACCCTGTCTTCTTAAGAGGATTGTTGATACTATCTAAATTAATGTACATCTTATCCTGGTCCTGTCTAACCTGATTAAAAAAATCTGATGGCCTCATCTGTAGAGCCAATAGAGATGTCAATATCCTCACAAAAGGATTGAAAGTACTCATATGAGTCATAGAGAAGAGGATCCACATGATTAACCTCTGTGTTAACCATATTAACCTTATTTGAAGAGCTATCAGAGTATGCCAAATTAGATTGTTCACTATTAGATGAAGAACTGGAATTAAAGAAGTCTATATTATCAGAGAATTTTTGCATATTGTTACCTAGCACATGCACAGGGGTGGGAGGCTGAGAAGATGGGATCTCCGATGCTATATTGCCCAAGTCATCATTTTCCAGATAGTCATAAACCGCCAATTTTTTTTTGAATTTAGCCATAGATAGTTTCCTAGCCCTAAGCTCTGCTTCTACAAATTTAGAGGTGTCTGTAGGTGCAATACGATCAGACTCCTGAGATGTAGTGTTAGGGGTGATATCTGCTGGAAGGGAAGGTGAGGCTATGATAGATTTCCCTGGAGCAGGAGGAGTAGGCAGTAGTCCAGCAGAAATTGGGGTGGATTCAAAAAGAAATGAATGAGAAGAAGATCTGGTCCACACATGTTTCCCACTCTTAGGGTTCTTCCCACCACTGTTTCCTCTCCAACCTTTATTGCTTTTGAAAAGCTTCCTTGTGGGATTTAGGCTTCTAGCTAAAGGGGCTTGGGGTGGTTGCTTAGGCCACTCAGGAGTTGAACTCTGACTAGGAAGGGAAGGAGAGCAAATGTCCCAACTACGTCTGTATTTGATAGGATAGACAGTTCTCCCAAATGCAAAGAACCTAGTATCAGGTATGTCTTTACCCGGATGAATCTTAATTCTAACTCTGACAAATTCCAGGTATTTGACCCTATCAATGGTAAGATCAACCTCTAAAATGTCTGCGAATTCAGAGACCATAAGATGAAATACCTCTATATTCCATAAGTGATGCAGAATCCCTTCTAGACGGATCCAAATCCATTCATCCCTCAAAGTGAGTACCGCATTAGAGTTAGGGGTCCAATGAATGAAGGAGGCTGAAAGTGATTGGAGGGAGGACCCGTAGAGGTTGAGGGTCTCATTTTTAATTTTGGGGGACAGGAACTTGAGGAGGAATTTATCATGAGAGAAGTCATTAACCTCAACCTTAGAGGAAATAGGCCAGTTGTGTGAAATATGGTGGAGAAGAGCATCCCTAGATAGCTGTGCTGAGTGAGCAATGACAATAGCACAACAAGAAAAGTGCAGAAGAAGGTCACAAGTTGCCTCAGAGGGGGGGATGACAGAAGGGTTATGGGGGGAAAGCCCAGCCATGGGTGGAGCAACGGAAGTGGTTAGCCTCTGATCCTGAAATTATTTACGTATCACCACAGAGTGAGACGAAGAGTTACATTTGAAGCAAGAGCCAGTGTATTTGCAAAAGTTTTTAAAGTGACCACGGAGGCCACATTTAAAATAGCGGCCACTAGCACGACAGAAGCTTACCAAGGGCAAAAGTGCTTTCTTCTTTTTTTCCACCAGCTGCCACCCAACAAAGTCCGAGTTTACAGTGCAGTTAGAAGAGGGGAGACTAAGGCGGCAAAACGCGAGCCTCGTAAACAAGAAACAGCAGGAGAGTAGTTAATGTCAGATAGTATCTCCGCTGCAGAGATATCTGACTGAGGAGGCGAAGAAGCATTAATTTTGCTTCGGGAAGGAGAGACATTTAAGCCTTTAACACACGGAATCGTCTGGGCATTACAACTAAAAGTGACAGAACGATGGTGCAGGTCTCGTGTGTCAGTGACACCCTCAGTCACCCAGGGACGATACAGGGTCCCCACCAAATCAGTATTAGAAGAGAGATTAGCATAAGACTGCATATTAGACAAGTTAGCACAATTATCCAAAGGGTTATTAAGCAGATAACCTCTATTATCCACTGAAAACCTTGGGGGAAGATACCGAGAATAACCGCACACAGAGCTCGAGACAGGGGAGCACAAGGTTGTGTCAGACTTTCGAAAAGCCATCAACCTCACCGTCTCTTCCGAGCAGAGATGGCGAGCCCCTGCTCGGTGACCTACCGGTGGCTGCAAACCCACTGGAGCTTCAGGAGGAAGGAGGGGATCAGCTCGATCGGAGAAAACAGAGATCGACTCAGATCCAAAGGATCCAAAAACACGACTGGACCCCTCCAGCAGAGGTACCCGAGCCGGAGCAACAGCACGAGGGCAAGAACCCTCAAAAAAGGAAAAAGAAATAGGATAGATTGCTTCCAAAACCAAAACATGTTTTAGATCCACACACAGAGAGCAAAAGGCCAGATTATTCAGCCAACTAGGACATAACTCCTTGCAATAGAAAAAAACAATCCACATATATATCTATACCAAGCCAGGGATGATTAATAGAGCATACAAAATCACAGTTTTTAACTATCAAAAAACCAGATCCAATCGGAATGCACTCATCCATGGGCCGGCTCCCCCTCGAAGGATAGGGGAAGACAATAGGTGACTTCCCCAAAGGCAGGGAGACCAGGGTGCCAAAGCTGAACCTCGAAGACAAGGGGGGAGAGAGGACTTTCCCCTCTTGACAAA
Organism: Posidonia australis; assembly: GCA_024699735.1. Classification (NCBI taxonomy): domain Eukaryota; kingdom Viridiplantae; phylum Streptophyta; class Magnoliopsida; order Alismatales; family Posidoniaceae; genus Posidonia; species Posidonia australis. The sequence continues at coordinate 6,445 of JAMKQA010008393.1, read as the reverse complement.
CCTGTAGAGGGGGAGGTGGAGATAAAGAGGGTTTAGCTTTTACTGAACGATGGCGGGCCTTAACTGGCTGAGAGATCGGGGGAGGTCATCCTCCAACAGGCTGGCTTTGAAGGCGCCCCAATCAAAGGCAGTAGCAAGCTTGAGAAGATCGCGAGAGTGGTGGCTCTGAGAGTGGCGTTTCTGAGAGCTGCTGCAGTTAGGGTTTCGATTGTGTCGCCCCATACCTTTTCTTGAATTCATTTTTTGAAGCATTTAATGTTGTTGTTCCATCATTTGCAGGCAGGCTGTCATCAAATTGTAAAGAACAACAAAGAGAGGCTGTAGAGCAATAAAAAGCAATGAACACTTCTATGAGATAGAAAGCAATAAAGGGAGAGCAAAGAGGCACAGTGGTACCTCAACGCGTGATTCGTCGTCGTGATTACCACCCATAGCTTCAAAAGGAGAAGAGAAAAATGAGCCGAGAAAGGAGAGAAGTGGCATTTACTTGATGATATGGAAGAGTATATACTTTTTATTTATAAAGTCATAGAGGTGGTGGTGTTGCCTTCGATTTCTTCGCCCCTCGCACGCACGATCTTGCATGACAATGGGTCGTCGAACATTCAGTCGGGTCAGGCGCCGCCACTACCAGAATTGAGCCATTGTCGATTTGGACTTGGTGTGTTTCCTAGTAGTTGGGTTGTAATTTGTACGAAGGTTTTTTTTTTTTGAAACAATTATTGATGTATATTACAATCAAACACTTGGCTACGAGAACCACCATCAAGTGATGTAATATATGAGATGTCCGTAGGAGTCGAATTTTCGACCTCTCGTACAACCACAAAGAGATTTTACCATTAGATCAAGTGGCTACAAACTAATTTGTACGAAGGTCAATGCAATAAAACAACAAGTGAAAATATCAAACTATGAATTGCTTGTTGGATTAAAATCAACAATATATACGAGTCAATATAAAATCAATTAAACTATTGTAAATTATTTTCTGATTAAGTTCATAATAGTGATCTATTTAGTTTTTGGGTTGAGTCAATTGACATCTTAAGTCATCTAAGTTAATATATGTGTAAAAACCATAAAGACACTTTTTCATTTGTTAACGGGTCAAATTGAAAATGTACAATATCATAACTTACTATATAATAAGGTCATGGTCTCCAAATCCTAAGGCTGACTTTCTTTTCTCTTACTCCCATCTTAAGGAAGAAGAACAAGAGGAAGTTAGTGGTTTAGAAGATTGGATCTACGCCAGAACAAGAGGGATTTTACTCTTTCTTCGTAAATTCAGGTTACACTTATTCGTGACGATTATGACATAAATTGGTCTAAAAAATCGAATTTTAATATATAAAATTCGTAATTTATTTGAGATCTAATTTAACAAGTGGTATCAGAACCTAACCATATCTTTTCATCATGGAATACTAAATTTTGATTGAATCATGTTGAAAATCAATGATTTTTTGCTTTCCATTGTTGTTTCGTACATGAACAACTTTAATGTTGTATTTTTCTTTACTAAAATAACGTAAATATGACATCTTATTGATCTAATATGTCTATATGGCCATTCAACTATATACAGTTGGTTTTCTTTTCATTTTTTGAAAATAGATAAAATGCTTATACAATTATACTACTATCTATACAAACCAATTAGTATAAATCCTTAATCTAATATATCCAGTTGTTCACGTTTGATACTTTAATCAATGGAGAAAAAAAATCTTCAAACTATCTGAAACTATAGTTTGTTGTAGAAGACTGTGAGAATGAACTCATTAAAGAATGGTATATTTGGGTATCCATTTTAATTAAAAATTCCAAAAATCAGATACTATATAATTATATTTAACATTTGATTTTCGTATTCCTTCTTTTTGAGGTTTTTTTTTTTTTTTTTTTGCTTTTAGTTAAAAAAATACTAGTCGAAGAAGAAAATGACGATGACGAAGAAGAAGTTGCAGCAACGATGGCTGCTGGAAAAAAGCTTCCCAAATCTCTCTCCAAAACCCTGGCCCAACGCCCAACCACAACACTCCTCCCCCAATCCACTCCTCCTTGTCCACCCTCACCCATCCCATTCCGACCCCCCAATTCTCCACCACCACCACCACTCCCCACCCTCTCCCTCGCCCCCGGCACCCCTTCCCGACTCACCTCCTTCCTCCACACCCACTTCCCCCAATCCCCCACCTTCACCCCCCAACAGCTCCTCCACTTCCTCCACAAGAAGCTCCGCCACCACCCCTCCTTCGCCGCCTACGACCTCCACGTCTTCCGCTGGGCCTCCGAGGTCGACTCCTTCCGCCACGACCACTCCACCTTCGAGTACGTCGTCCGCAATCTCGCTGTCACCGATCGGCTGGACGAACTGCGCTACGTTCTCGGCTTCATGTTCGCACACCCATGCCCTTGCTCCGACGGGATCTTCGCCTGCCACAGACTGGAGCACATCTACCGGTTTGCGATCAACGCGTTTTGCCGGACGGGGCGGGTTGGGGATGCCGAGGAGGTGTTCGGGGAAATGCGGATGTCGTTGGATGGCAGGCCTGCGGTTGCTCTCTACAATGTGATGATGCATGGGTTTTCGAAGCGAAGAAGGCACGAGAAGGTGGTGGAGTGGTATGACAGGATGGTCATGGACAAGGTCAAGCCTGATGTGGTCAGTTTCAATATCCTGATTGGTAGTTGTTTTAGGTGTTCTAGGTTTGATGAGGGGTTGGAATTGTTCAAAGAGATGAAGGCCAAAGGATGTTGTCCCAATGTGGTGAGTTTTAATACTTTGATCAGTGGTTTTTTCAGAGGGAGGAAGTTTAAGGAGGGGATTGGGATTGCACATGAGATGCTTGATATGGGTTTTCAGCTGTCGGTCGTGAGTTGTAATATTTTGATGGATGGGCTGTGTAGGGGTGGTAGAGTGGAGGAAGCTTGTGAGTTTCTGGTGGGGATTGTAGATAAAGGTGCTGTGCCTGATGGGTTTGATTGCTTGGGGCTTGTAGAGGCTCTTTGTGTGGATGGGAAGGTTAAGAGAGCGAAGGAGGTTGTGTGGTGTTTGTGGAAGGTAGGGAGGTTTCCGAGCGTTGTGACTTGTGTCACTTTGCTGGATGCGTTGAGGAAGTCGGGGGAGATGGATGATGCGTGTGTATTGGTTGAGGGGATGGCGAATGAAGGAATGATCTTGGATTGTGTGAGTTTTAATGGTCTTGCGCAGGCACTTTGTGAGTGTGACAGGACAATGGATGCAAATAGATTGAGGGTGTTGGCTTCAAGAACAGGTTTCCGGCCAGATGGTGCAACGCTCAGTATATTGGTTGGTGGATTTTCAAGAGAAGGAAGAAGGAAAGAAGGGGAAGGTGTCGTGGATGAGATGTTAGACGAGGGATTCATACCAAATATCACTGTTTACAATAGGTTGATGGAAGGATTGCATGACAAGTCTAGATCAAGGTGGTAGAATTGCTATTATTCCCTTGAAGCAGCAGCATTCTTTGTTGTAGAAACCACCCAGTGGGAAGCTGTTGCCATTAATGCTCTTCAAATGGATTGCAACGGTCTTTTTTCAGAATGAGAAGATGTCTTGTCATGTAACTATGGAAGGAATTGAGTGAGGTACTTCATACTTCCTGTGACAATCTATGCAAAAAACTCATTTTTATGGATGTCAGGCACCTAGTTAATGTTAATTGAAACAGATAATGATGGAAATGATGAACAAATTATTAACATTTATAAATGATTCGTTTTTTTTGAAGTCGACATGGGTTTTTACAGTGTGTCAACATGGTTGTTTGACTGTATTTTGGGTTCTCTCACCAAGCGGTTCTGCATATTCAATGGCATTCTATTTTCAAAGATGCACTACATACAAACGATTAACTCAAAGATGGTTCGTGCTGTTCGTGCAGATATCTCAGCAGCACATGCATGCATTAAAAGGTTCGAAGTACTCCTTGATTGTCCTTTTTTGATGGGGTATATGGTTCACTTTTTGGTACGTTGTTTATTAGCACTGGTTGTCTTATGTGATTCCTGAGTCTCCAAGATCCATTTACGAAAATGATTTTATTTTTCATATGAAGCCATAATTTTACAATTCAGATAGCAGAAGCAGTCAGTCAGGACTTGACTGTGAGCTTCCAAGCTACCAACAATCCCTTGTATCTGGATGGATCATTTTGATGTGTAAGTTTTAGAATATTTCAAGGTGTTGATAGGGTCTTAAGTTACATAAATTGAGAAATTGTTGCCGTTTGTCTATGAAACTTAGTAAAATGATAGTTTAACAGAAAACACCTACTGAGTGAATGCAATAATCACTTTGATTGGTGGGAATCTGGATGCAATATGGCATTATTTTTCTCCACTAATTGAGTATTAAGTGTTGGGTGTGTAGGTTGCTACATATTGTGTCTGTGTATGCAGTGTCTATGAAGTTGAGGGCAGGTACAATAAACTACTAGCATTCTTACTGCAACTTGTCGGAGGTTGAAGGTTTTTTTGCGCCAAACATCATCAACTTGATTATTGCTTTATTATCTTTATAGATAAGAATGTGCTTATAGCCCCTGGTTTATTCTAATTTTAGCCTTGTAATGATTACTACACTTATAGAGGTGAAGGCTTGATACAAGAATCAGTTTAATTTTTTGGCAGTTGCCGTGTATTGGTCCAAAACATGAAAATGATCCTGTTTGAGAGGTTCTTTCTACACTTGATACAAGTACCACCATTGAACGGTGACAGATTTAGTGCAGACGATTGTATATTCACATGGCCATAAAATGTTTGATTGTGAGTTTTAGCATGAGTCACTGATATGATTTGTTGTGATAATTTTCTCCTTATTTTTTTTCAGGGTGTGTGTGCAATGTGGGATCCGTGGGCATATTTGTATGCCAGAAGCATGGTTTGCCCTATATCAATGTGGGTCAGTGGGGGTCACTGTCCTATGGATCCAAACAGTGTCCAAGACAAAAGAAATGGTCAACTGTCAAAGATAAGGAGAAGAATAAAAGGATAAAGGGAAAATGAAGTCACGCAACATGGAAAAGTGAAACAGAGATGCACCCGAGTCATGGTTCCTAGTTAGTATGTAATTCTGTATAAAATCAATCATGTCAATTCTATCTAGTTAAGATTGTGAATCACATCAGATTCTTGTTGAATCAGAGCTGCCAGAATCTTTAGCAAACGCACCTTGATTCATGGTTCTTAGTATGTAATTCTGGTTATTCTCCATTAAATTGCAGTAGTTTTCTCACATTTTCTTCTATCAATATTATCTAAATCCCAGTGATTCAAAGTAATGATGTTGTGGAATTGAATGTCAAGTTTATATTGTGTTTGGTGTTATTTAAGTAGAAAACGAACATAAGTGTTTTATACTTATCCTGCCACCCAACGTTCAGGAAATTGAAATCAGATTGACTAGTGATTACACAATAATTGGCGATTAATCAGTTTAAAGATATATATGTATATATCAATAAAATTTTAAGATATTCTTGGAGTTATCTTACAAATAGAAGAATTTTACAAGTATTATTGGGCAATATTAAATGAGTTATTTGATCAATTTATTTGAACAAGTTAATAAATCAAGTTCAGGATGAGTATCCAAACTTGGAAGTAATCGATGACTAATTGATTGCTTATTGATTAATCATTTGACAAGATTTATGGCAATTGATTAGCACTAATTGAATCAATCGTCTTGTTAATCGGAAAGAGGACCTTTTTCCAGAACAGTGCTGCTACCTACGTTCCCATGTTCCCCTCTTGTGAAGTTGTGATGACATGGTCTTTTAGCTTTATCAAGAGATGGATTTGCCATCTCTGATTTACGTCTTCTCTGCAAAAACATTCACCCAAATTAATCTCCAATAAGTGCAATTTCTTATGTTTTTGAGGATATCGCTGGAAGCGTAGATTGCTGCTAGAATTCGGAGAAATGTGCTAGCATAGGGTAAAACAATTAATAATTGACTTGAATCCTGCTAGTCGAGAATTTGATTTCTGCTGCTGATAGGTTGATGAAATGATGCTGCATGCATATTTAGGACGGTTGTGCTGTGTCCCGTTCTTGCTTGATCTTGTCTTGTTTGAAAGCTATTTGATTTTTTCTTGTTTGTATTTGGCTATTTGCCATTGTTTCTCTTGCTCGTTTCGACTTGTTTGATTAGATCTCCGGTTTGATCTTTCTCTTGATGTATATGTCTCAACCATACCCACTTATTTGAGATCCACTCCTCACATTTTTGTCCACTCGTCACTGGTGAAGTCGATCATGGTTATCCAAAATTGTAACTGAGGCACAAACCAATGGCTATCATCTTAGCTTCGCTCATGAATAGCAGACTTGAAGATATCAAATAAAAACGCAGAAGAGGACGAGTAGCCGAGTCACAAACCAATAGCCATCATCTTAGCTTCGCTC
>JAMKQA010008392.1:0-19628 GCA_024699735.1 Posidonia australis | reverse complement strand
ATTGGAATCGAACACTACATGACCTCTCTTTCTTTGTTTTGTTCTCTTCAAATTTTCTATTCAAAACTTCTTCTTCTTTTGTTGGGATCATGTTATCCTCTCCTTCTTCTCCATATTTACCTTAGATGTGTTGTTTGGCAACAAAATTACCTTAAAAATGAAAATAAGAAAAATGCACCACTTATTTCAAAATTATAAGAAAGGAACCTTTCATTATTTTGCTTCCATTTTTATCTCTACCCTCACATATTTAAAAAATTTAACAAATACAAAATATACATTATATCCTCGTTTCTTATTCTCACTTGTCAAGTCTTTCTCCCCTTCTCCCTCTCTTTCAAATCCTACCCTCTCCCTCCACCATCAATGGTGACCACCTTAACTGTAGCCACTAGAATTTTCACGTCACCTCTCCCTTCACATTAGAAGTCTACACTGTTGCTCTCTCATCAAGAGCGTCAAAATTGTCGTCGCTCCATCATAAATTTCACATCTCCACATGACTCTACGCCATTGCCGCTTGACATAAGTCATCGCTAGAAAGTACCTTTCCTACTTTGTCTCTCATTTCCAGTATAAGACATGATTTTATTGAATCTATGATATGTTATCACTAACTAAGACATGATATTATTTAATCTGTGACATGATATTATATTTGATCTATAACATGTGATTACATTATAATTCTCTTATGTGAAGCATGATCTTTTTGAACTAGATAATATGTTTTCAGTATATGATTCGTAACATTATTCAGTGTGTAATATGACCTGATAAAATATGTAATGAGACATGTTTTAATATATAATGCAATATGAATCAATATGTAATGAGATATGATTATGACAAGATTATACATTGTTTGTGACATGATATCTTATTCTATTGATTAACTATTATTGATGAAAGACTTCCCTTTCCTTTAGAGTATCAATTTCAACCTAGAGAAAAGAAGACGAAAGTCAAGAAGTGAATTACAATGCATTGAAAAAATCAGAAGACAATACAAGAAATGCAAACAACTTAGATATTATGCTAAAAAATATAAGAACACTCTAATCCCGCGGCATATCCTTTTGCGATACATGATTCCTGTAATAGGAGACATGATTTAGCATACAATGAGACATGGTTCTTGAACTAGGTGACATGATTATATTTTTAATCCCTTTTGCGATATATAGTTCTTAAATTAGGTGACATGATTCAGTTTGTAACGAAACATAATTCTCTTTTGTAGGACATGATTATAGTCTTAGTCTCTTATATGAAACATGATTCTTGAATTAGGTGATATGATTAGTCCCTTTTGCGATACATAGTTTGTGATCAAAGTGACATGATTTAGTTTGTAATGAAACATGGTTAGACATGATTATATTCTTAATCTCTTTTGTGAGACATGGCTCTTGAACTAGGTGACATGATTCAATTTATAATGAGATATAATTATGAAATGAGTTACACTGGTGGTGAACATGGTGTGAGAGTAGTGTCATGAAGTTCAAGTGGTGATGTGGAGTCCCACAGAGACATGGATTTTAACAATAGAGCAATAGCAACATGGAGTCTTGCGGAAATGTGAAAGCTTTGCGATAGAGCGATAGCAACTTCGACATTCCTAATGGGAAAGCGACGGTGTGGACTTTTGACAACTTCTAAAGGGAGAGGCGACATAGAGTTTTGGAGGCTATGGACAGTTAAAGTGGTCACCGTCAATGGTAGAGAGGGAGGATTAGGATTTTACAGAGAGAGAACGATAGAAAGGCTTGACAAGTGAGAAGAGAAAGAAGGATGGGGTATTGCTTCATATTTGGTTTTTCTTTAATATGTGAAGGTAAGCATAAAAAGGAAAGAAAGATAACGATGGTCCTTTATTGCAATTTCAAATTAAGTAGCTCTCTTGCCATTTCCATATTTGAATGAAATTTTATTACCAATCAATTATGTTTCTAAGTTATGAATAATAACTAAATTTCTTTATAGGGTGTGTGAAATAGTTGATCATTATAATTTAATTTCATAATAAATTCACTAATTTAATTTATTTTAGATTTAATGTCAAACAATTAAATCATCCAATTTTGTCTTCATAATCTTTCACCATAACTCAATATTTACAACCTTTACATAGAACACAGTCTTATGTGGGGATACATAACAATAAAGTTACAATAAAGTTTACATTATAATTATATCAACCAAAATAGAAGACTTCAATTTGCAATAGTACACAATAAAGTTTTAAATACATAACAATAAAGTTTGAGAATATAATAATAAAAATGTACAATTTGGTAAATGACGAACTTAGAGAATAAAAAGATATAAACTTTTGTCAAAATTTCGACACTGACGACAATGAATCCATCACTAGTGCAACATATGTTCTCCAATTATGATGACCAAACATTAAATTGAATTAGTATCTTGACCTTTGATGTAATTCGCACTTTTTAATGTCTAAAGTGTCTAGAGTGAGAATTTTCCAATGTGAACAAACAAAAGCAATTAAAATGTCTAAAGTTTATATTCCTTTGTGTATAAGTCATTCTACCCTTTAATTTGAAAAGTCAAGTAATCACCTTTGAAGTTAACCTTTTTCTTGTAACAACACCAAGTATATCAAGACAATTTGTAAAGTCTATTAATTTAGTAAAAAGAACGATAACGTTTATAATTTTACTGTTACAAGTTTTTAATTTTTGAATTAAAATTTATTTTGTAAAATTGACAAACTATGAAGTCTATAATTGTTCTTAATAACGAAAAATCCAACAAAACATCTATCATGGTAATCCATTGTTATACATCATAATCTTCAAAATCTAACAACCTATTGGCTGAAAACGTCCACTACAATCTTCCAAAATAAAGAATCTATTATCGAACACATCGATCACACGAAGAAACAAAGAATCCATTTGAAGGAGGACATCACCATTTGATCACTTAGATTAAAAGGAAAAACCTAGATTGAGTGTGATGCCAAACAGTCGTTGAAGATCTCAGTAGAGGACATGGATGAAGAATTTTGAGGTAAGATAGTAAATGAAGAAGAAAAGAAAAGGTAACAAAGGAAAGGCCTAACATCATTAATGGAATGTGAATAATTGTCCTTGAACTTAAAGTTGACCAGATAATTTTTATGATCACTAAATTAAATATCAATTTTAATATCGCTAAATTACAACTCAAGGTGCGTACTCCATTGATTTTCTAAGAAGATAAAAGTCCAACGTTGCAGCCAGGTCGAATGATAATAAAAGAACCTTCTCGGTTAGAGAAACGATCAACTTTAGCATAATTTTTTTTTTATTAAAAGATAAATATATATATTAGCATATTCTAGATAATCATGGGGTCCTTGGTTACCTTGGGTAAAGAGCCATACAAGGTGCAACGTTTTCTCCACGAAGGTGTCAGGAAGTTGAGCTACGGTTGAACAATCACTACGTCATTCAGAAAAGAATAAATGAAAAAAATTAAAATCATATTTTTATATTTAAAATGAAATCTATTTTAAAATTATAGTTAATATCTAAAGAGGTCCGTTTTACTTTAAATGGTGAAGTCCTTGATCTTAAAAATCATTTTCAAAAATTATTTAAATTTTTTATTTAAAATTCAAAATCTCTCCCATTCTATAATTAAAACCTCTCAATCACCATTCCACACTTCAACAAAAAAAAACACACAGAGTAACCACTCTACTACTACCACCGATTGCCCCCAATGCTCACACATCTTGCCAATTGCCCTTGAAGCCCATTTTACTTTATTAATTGTCGCTATCGCCTTGTCTCCTTCCTTGTTGCCTTGTCGCCACCTTGTCCTTCTCCTATCTCCCTTTCCTCTTCCTCGTTACCACCATCTCCTTACATCTACAGCCTATTCTCTCTCTTGTCATCTTTTCTATTACTTTGTCACTACCTTGTCCTCTCTTTATCTCCCTTTCCTCTTCCTAGGGGTGTCAAAAATACGAAAATTCGTTTCGAATCTATATTAGAAATCTTGAATTTTTATCCTAAAAAATATTTGACGAATCAAATTCAATTTCGGAAAAAAATTTTAAAAAAATAGGATCGAATACAGATGTTGATACATCTGATTCGAAAATTTAATATATTTATTTATTTTAAAATTAATTAATATATTTATATTTAAAACTTATGACATAAGTATCTAACAATTAATAAATAAAAACTTAAATATAATATTTACAAAATTTACTTAAATATAAAAACCCTACAAATAAAACCCTAAACCTAATATTCTAACAAGAAGCCCGCAACCTCCTGCCTCCTCTCGTCCTTCTCTGACCTCTGCCTCCTAGCTAGACATGGAAATTAGGCCCGGAAAAATCTGACGTGGGCCAGGCCGAGCCAGGCCCGACGCGGGCCACGGGCCGGGCCGAGCCAAACGGGCCGGCGCGCCAAGGCCCGCAGAGTAGGCCCAGTTTGGCCCACGAACTGGTCCGGCCCGGGCCAGGTCGGCCCGCGCACAGTGAAAAAAAAAAAGGCTTTTTTGCAGCCGACCCGTGGACCCGGCCCACATGCGGGCCATGGGCCGTGCCGGGCCCATGGGTTGTTGCGGCCGGCCCGGCCCGGTCCAGGCCCGGACGGGCCGCCTGTTCCATGTCTACTCCTAGCCCTCTTCGGCTCCTCAACAGCTCGCCTCTTGCTCCTCCTCCGAAACGCTCTTCCTCCACTCCTCCGGCCTCCGCCTCTTGGCACTCCTCGGTAGTCCGCAGCTCGGTAGTCCTCTTCCGCCTCCTCTATTTCCTCCTAACCCCTCCTCTTCCACTCCTCCAGTCTCTGCCTCTTGGCCCTCTTCGACAGCCCACAACCCACAGGTGACAAGACGAGTCGTCCTCCTTCGCCTCCTCGTAAAGCCTCAGGTGAGATGGTGTGGTCTGGTTCTGATAAATGTTGAGCATCCAGTCTGAAAGAAATGAGGTCACTTGAAGAAAAAAAAATGTTTCGTGAAAAATATGGCTGCAATAACTAGGACAACTAGGTAGACGTAGAGGTAAATTCTTATGTAAAGTTGGATCTCCCTTATCTGTTGGGGATTAAGCCTGGGAGTCTGGGACCTTATGGATTACGTTGTTCCATTATTTCCTATCAAGTTTTCTAATGTGCTACTCTTTGTTTATGGTCTTCCTGTCAGTAAGGTCCTCACACATTTTGATCACAGTTGCCTATGGTTTCCTTTGTTCTTGGGAAACTTTATGTCTGTCTTGTACCATGTATAGTGGTGCCCATTGCCTTGGATGTGCTATCAATAAATTTTGATAGAAATCCCAGCCTTACCTCAGAAAAAAAATAGCATGACCAGTCAGATTCTGATAATTTTACCCCTCATTCAAAACCTTTGCAATTAATTCTTGCATTTTCTTTTCTCTTACACCCATAATGGTACATATTGTCTCCCTACAGCCTTATGCATGTTTTTCCAATTTGTATTCTTGCTGGGTAGAGTTCTTTGGAACGGCCTTGTAGATTATATGGTTTTCTTACCAATCTATTGTGTCAAAAAAAAATTCATGTAGTTGATGATAGGCTCATTTTTTTTGTTGAAGTATTTAAGCTGTTAGCCTCTTGCTTGGTCATTTCATTGATGTTTCTGTTTTTAAGTAGGGCTACATTTGCAATGTCATTGGCACTGGATGTTTTGTTCATTTTCTTGGACACTTAACTAGATTTTCTCCGATAAATAAGGTATATCAGGCTAAAACCTTTAGGAGTTCGCTTCCCATTTTGAATGTACTTTTTAATCCTTGCATTTTTTAAATCTTTCTTCAGTTTATTTCTTATCTTGTGTTAAATCATTTAATTCTAGATTTGCCCTTCATATCCTTTTGTATGTGTTTCAGGTTTAAGCTGCTGCTGATGGTGGTGCCCAACATGGGTCTGGATCTGTTTCACATGGTGGTCAATATGATTTATTGATTTGCACCATAGCCATGTCCTGATGTTCCTAGATGAAAGTTATAACATTTTAGATGTTTTTTTATTCTAAAAGATGACATTAGCGTAGATTTGTTATGGATTTGTTAAAATTGTACTTTAAATAAGAAACAGCAATTCAAGTGATGATTTTTAGTTTATTATTTACAAGTTTATAATATTTATATTTCGAATTTTTCGGATATTTCGGATACAGATGTATTCGTAATTAGGTTTCTTGGTTGAATTTGAATAATATTCGAATTTGAATGCATTCGATAAATTTTGATACGGATATTAAATTTAATATTTGTTCAGATATGGATACGAATTCGGATGTAAATGAAAATTTTCGAATTTGAATTTGAATATTGCTTGATTCGTTTCGTATTCGCTCCATTTACACCCCTACCCCTTCCTCGTTACCACCCTCCCTTTGCATCTGCAGGCCTCTCCTCTCTCTGGTCACCCCCAACAACTCTCGTGTTGCCCATCATTGCACTCCCCTCCCACCTGTCGTCCTCTCTTCCCATTCCCCTTTGGCCGCCCTCTCCCTCACCACTATTCATTCTATCTGCTACAAATCTCTCCTCCCTCTTTTATCATTCGTATCGTCATTGCTACACCCTGCGAGAGTCTCATAGGAAACTTAGGAGAAAATCTTAACCATAGTTTCAAATATTAGAATTAAAACTAAAAAAAGTAGTAACACTGAAACAAAATAAAAGAAATATAAAACTAAAATTGAATCATTACAAATAAAAAAAATCAAAACTACCGTGTAAAAAGGGATATTAATGTGATTCAGTTATCATATAAACTATCAATAAATGAAAATATAGGGAAATTAAAAAAATTATAAAACCATCATTACAAAATAGATGGTTTTGCTAATTCAAAATCAATATTTAATTTAAAACATGAGTTATGTTATTAACAGTGATGATGAAGGATCTTAAATAACAAAATTAAGGATGAACCTTACCTAATAATTTTTGTAGTTCATCAATGACAAAATGAAACATCAATTTCCAGAGGTTTTTAATTTTTTTAATCATGGGCAATATTTCACTTGTAACGCTAGAGTCGACTCTTTTGCTTTTATTAGTTTCTAGGCTTGGTAATAGATCAGATATAAACCTAAGACTTGTGAGTCAAGACTCGTGAAGTTAAAGTCTAGGTCTAAAAAATAAGATCCATGGATCTAGACTCGATAGACTTGCTTGTTTAGTGGATAGGGTTTGGGTTTAAAAATACCTAGACTTATGATCTTGTAGCCTTAAATTGTATTATAATAATTATATTTAAATATATAATAATACTTTAAAGTTAAAATCCTAACTATATTTTAAGTTAAAAGCTAAAATCCACTTCATTTAATTTATTATTATATGTTTATCAAATGTTTAACTTTATGTTTCCTTTTTTTAAGATTAATATGCAAATGAATAATAACTTAGTACCATATCAAATGAAGTTAATGATGTACGTGAAATTGAGTAAATCTTTTATTTGTAATTAAAAATCTACCTTCTTTAAATAATAAAAAAAATTAATGAATTATGTCATATTCATGTGTAAAAATATTTTATTTGTCAATAATGAAATGAAAAGTATAACATAAGAATATTAAAAAGTGTATCCTTTTAAACAGACCCATCAGATTCAAGACCCATATTCAGACTTACTATCTTCATAGGTTTGCTTTTAAGTTTGGGTTTAGATTTTAGATTCCTAATCAAGATTTAGATTTGAATTCATGAAAAAAAGATGAATTCAGATCTAAATACGAATAAATCCAACCTAATTCAACATATTGTCAGATTTATTAGTTTCCTTTAACAAATAAAAAAAAAGACAAATAATTAAAGAAATTAGAACAAAATTAATGAAAAATTAACAACAAAAAAACAAACCGTCTCGAAGAGTCGAGTAGATTCCATTCCCATGTCCATGCGTGTGTGGCAGTGGGCGGGTTTTTTTTATTATTATTATTTTTTTTTTAACCTCACAATTAAATTAGTCCACAGCACCGCCAATATTGAGTTATTTGAGTATTGAATTGTTTGAGTTCTTGACCCTCCTTCTCTGTTCTTCACCTCCTCTTTCTCTCCGCCCTCGCTTTTTTACTTTTGGGGGCGGAGATTAGGGTTCTCCTTTCCCCATCTAATTCTAGTTATTCTTCTTCTTGATAATAATAACCTAGAGCAGAACGAAGAAGAGGGAATCCAATCGATCTAATCGGCTGGGTTGCTCTGCATCAACGACTTGCTCGCTTTCTTTCGCCGCCGCCTTAAGACTCGGTACGTCTCTTTCTCTCTCTCTCTAATCTACAAACGCAATGAACTGGGTGTGTTTGCTTCAATTTCTGGGTCTCCGTTTTTTTCCGCTGCATCTTTGCTTGTTTATTTGTTTATCACCTTGTTTTTGTTTCCTTTGTCTACACACGCTTGCCTGCTCTCCTTCCTTCCCTCTCTAGTTAATATTCCCTCTCTGTTCAGTTTCCAAATGCTAAATATTGTTTGTTTTCCATTTTTTGTTGCTGTTTGGTTGTTCTCTACATAATAAGTTTTTTGCTTCCTTAACTTTCTTCATACCTTTCTTTCACACAAATTTATTAAGTTTATTGTGTTCTTGTTCATGTTATGGAATGTAAAACTACCACTTTCCTCTCTTCTACTTCTTTCCAGAGTAACAGATGAATGTACATCCAATGTTTTGCTGACTCTTACCATTATCAAAGGATTTGGGCCTTCCTTATTGCTCTCAGGCTCAATCCACAGGCCTACTATTACGGTCGCTAACCATTTAATCAGGTTGTTAATTGCTTTTGCTTATACCTATTTATTTATTTATGCTCCACAACCCGGAGAATAATACCATCAACCTTGGAATTTTCTTAGAATGTGAATCAGTTGATAAGTTGACTTTGTTGCAGGCATCAATTGCTGCCATCATTCTTCTTTCTTGTAAAAAGCAACTATTTTATATTTTCAAATATCAGATGGATTTCTATACCTCTTTACCCATTTAAAAATTATGCCCTTGAGCTTTACACTGTGTACCTTTTTGAGTTTGCAGAATCTAGAAATCTTTCTTGCAACTACAAGTTTGACAGACTGCCTTGTGCTCATAAATTCATCACTTATTTCCACTAGTATCTTTTGCTCAGTCAATATGCCAAAGGACAAGAGGTCCCGTTCTACGTCTTTTGAACGACGTGCCCGTGCATCTCCTTATGGATACAGTTCATCCACTCACCACAGAAATTCCTCGATTCCCTCATCCTCGAGACATTCACCAAGTGAACCAACTGTGGTAGCGGTGAATATCGAGGAATGGGAGGAAGCTCGTTGTCCAGTGTGCATGGAGCATCCTCACAATGCTGTCCTCCTTCACTGCTCCTGCTATGAGAAGGGATGTCGTGCTTACATGTGTGATACCAGCCATCGCCATTCCAATTGCCTTGATCAATTCCGCAAGGCTTGCTCAAGCTCTACAACAACTGATGAGAATGGAGAAGTGCTGCACAAACAGATGAATTTAAGTTGCCCTCTTTGTCGAGGTTCGGTGCATGGGTGGACTGTGATACCAGGTGCCCGTCGGTATATGGATGCAAAGGTAAGAAGCTGCTCCACAGAATCTTGTGGGTACAGTGGAACATACATGGAGCTGAGAAAACATGCAAGGATTGAACACCCTTCCGTGCGACCAACAGAGGCAGACCCAGAACGGGAGCGTGCTTGGAGGAGGATGGAGCGGCAGCGGGACATTGGAGATGTACTTAGCAGCATCCAGTCAGCCCTAGGAGCCGAGGACAGAGATGTTACTTTAGGCGAATCTGAAGACGATGTCATGCCTTCTGCCCAGTTCACAGTCTACTTAGTTGTTCAGGTGCTTGGAGGTATCGGTTTATCTGGAATACCTTCTAGGGTCCGGACGAGGAGGAGGAGAAGATATATGGCCCCAAGAGCAACTAGGGATGGTGAACCTGTTGGTTCCAGAAGCAGAATGCCTAGTCACAGCTACATTGTTGATGATAATGGTAGTGGAAGGCCTAGTCATGACCACATTGATGAGAATGATGGTGTTGGTTCCAGAGGCAGAAGGCCTAGTCATGGCTACATTGACGAGAATGATGGTACTGAACATGATAGGACTTCTTCACAAGGTGGCCAAGAGAGGGAGAGTAGACGCCGTCGAATGCGGACACCAGATGATGATGGTGACTTGTAAATTGTAATGATTGTTCTCACATCTGCTGCTACTATTTTCCAACTTTGTTGAGGGGCTGACGTACGTTGAAGCTTTTATATATGATCACGCTACGGCGACGATTGACTACAGTGGAGGGGTGGGGAGACCGAGGGAAGAAGATTTGTATTGAATGCTACACCTGGACCAGCAGCTTCTTTACCAGATAAAGTCAGGTCCATAGTTCTCACTGATTCAGGTTACCGTTCTCATTTTTATGCCCTCTTGTTCGGCCAAATGCCTTTGAAATGGTTGTTCTTTTATTTCTTCCAGCTCTAGAGGATTCAGATGTTTGATTCTCATTTTAGATTGCTTAAATGTACTTTGCCACTGTCTTGCTAGAGGTGGAACTGCATTCTATCATTTGAAACATTTGGAAGATTGGTATATGTTGTTCTGGTGTGTTACTGCTCGCTCTACATCGTTTTAAAATGGTAATGCTCAGGACCTAGCCTCTTTGAAGACTTGTTGAACTTTAAACGGTTGGTACATTGTAATCAGCATGGTATTACCATTTTATAAATTATATGATGGTTCCTTCTCCCTTTCTCGTTTTCGTTGAAGTAGTTTGTTTTTTTACTGTTAAAGCATTAAGGTTTCGTTGAATCGTTTTTAAGTCAAAGCTATACTCTTGCTAAAAGGTCGACTCACTGATTTGTGAATTGACACTTTCTTGTGGCTCTTGTGAAACTTGTCCTCTTTGAATGCATGGTATTCTCCTTCACCTTCACGGCTTCACCTCAAGTTGATTTGCTTTCTCTGGTTCTTCTTTGATGGGAGGTATTACTGTCATCAAGGTGGATACGTGCTACATGCCAAGGGGGTGTTTATCTAAATGGTTTGGCAAGATGGTTCTTCTACGTTGCTTATCTGTTACCTTTTTCCACGTGAGTTTTCCATTTGTTTTCCACATGAGTTTTCTTTTTGTTATGATAATTTTGCCGACACCACTGACAAATAGATGTGAAGCGTGATTTTGTATTGCACAAATTGGTCATGCGACTTGTGGATTTTCTTAAAATCAAATTAACCTGATCAAAGTGAAGGGGGCGTTAAGCTTGACCACTTTTGTAGAATTTACTGTTCAGAGATAAAACATCAAGTGCTGACAAATGACAACAATGATTCCCTTTAACATTGATTCAACCTAAATTAGAAATCCACCCGGTTGCACGTGGGTTTTGGTGAACTTCATGGACACTTTCTAGCATCAAGTACTTGATCTTTTAATACTTCATACCTGTAAGTTACACTGAGATTCACTCATTCACTTAGAGAAAAATTATCATGTAAGTCATTACCACCACCTGCATCTTTTTAAGTGAAAAAAACCATCACCAAAGTTTCTGCACATTCGAAGTTCAACAAGAACACTATGTAGATGACAGCTAAGAGAAATAATTTGATTTCTGAGATTAATTTTCCCCATGAAGGTTCTTCCTTAGTAAATCTGCAATATGCAGATAACACTCTTCTCTTCCTCCTAGAAAATTTTGAGAACATGATTAATATTAAAAGAATACTATGCTACTTTCAGACATGTTCTGGTTTAAAAATTAATTTTTACAAGTCATCCCTCATTGGAGTGGGTGTTTCTCAGGCTTCTCTGCTATCCTCATGTGATATTATGAGGTGTGCTAAGACTGACCTCCCTATTACATATCTAAGGTTGCCTCTACACTTCAAAAGAGCCACTGTAAACAGTTGGGCTCCTGTGATAGAAAAAATCACTAAGAAACTATCCTCTTGGAAGGCCAGACACTTGTCTTTAGGAGGCAGATTAACTTTGGTTAATGCTGTCTTATCAGCAATTCCCACTTATTTCATGTCTGTCCTTCACATGCCTTTAAAGATTGAGAAAAAAATAGATACTCTAAGAAGTAAATTTTTGTGGAATTCATTACCCCCTAATAATAAAGGGATGCACTTAATTAAGTGATCTAATATTTGTAGACCAAAACAACAGAATGGTTGGGGAATAATCAACTTGAGAAATTTCGGTGCAGCTTTAAAAACCAAGTTAATATGGCAATTCTTTTCTAGCCAACACAGGCCTGTTTGGAAATTAATTTTAAGGGCAAGATATTTACACAGGGGTTCTGGAGTTATTTTGAATTCCCCTGCTCCTATTTGTTCCCCCCGGTGGAGACACATTAAACAAGGTTTTAGTTTTTTTAACTGTTTCACTACTGCTACTGTTGGTAATGATATTAATACTATTTTCTGGATTCAAAAATGGTGGAATGATACTCCTCTAAAAATCACATTGCCTGATTTATACAGTGTAGTCAGATTCAAGAAGGCATCTATCAAAGCAACTAGGGATTTGTTTCTTTCAGATTTTAACAGATTGTTTAATCTAACTTGCAGTTATTCTCTTAATCCTATAACACTTCAATCTCAACTAGAATATTTTGTTAACATTATACAATCCCTAAATTTGGGAACCAGTGATGATATCTGCAACTGGTTACCTATCAAAAATTGTATCTTTACAGTAAAAGCAGTTTACATGTTTTTTATTGATGGGGGTCTTTGTAATGCTTTCTATAAATGTCTTTGGGAAAGTAATACCCCATTAAAAATTAAGCTTTTCTCCTGGTTAGTTATTAAGAACAAGAATCTAACAAAGGAGAATCTGCTTAAGAGATGCTGGTTTGGATCTTCTTTATGCATTTTTTGCTCTGCACACTGTGAGAATAACAACCATCTGTTTTTAAATTGTACCTTTGCTAGGGATATTTGGAGTTTTTTCCTAGTTTCTGATCTATATCCTGGTTTCTTCTGTGTTGCTGATTTATTTTTGTCTTCTCCCCATCTTAAAATTGATTTATCATTCTCTGGATGGACATTGTTGCTTCAAATCATTCTCCGGTTGATTTGGAAAGAAAGGAACAATAAGGTTTTTCGTAATTCAGTTAGATCATACTCTCTGATCATTCATGATATTATTTCTCTGATGCATTTTTGGATAGAAACTTTGATTTCAGGTTTTGAGAAAGAGAAAATGTTACAATATGTTTCTGTCATGGCTTTACAATCGATGGAGACTTCCATTCCTCCTTCCATTCATTCTTCTTCAAGAGTACCATCTGAAGTAGATTCTCAGAATAACATGGAGAATCTGGAACTATGATTTTACCCCATATGTTTCAAGAAAACATTCTGTTACTTACGGATTTACAATTTCATATTGGTTAATTTTTGTGATACTTAGATGAGGGTTATAAAGTCTCTGAGGTTCTGTAATATTTTTTGGATATGACTTTGTCTCTTACTTGACTTTTAATGCCGTTGAAATACTAAAATGCTAAACCGTTAATAAAAAAGTTCAACAAGAACACGTATTACCGTGAAGTGTGACAAAAAAGTAGCAAGAGTTAGAATTTTTCTTTTTGGGTAAAGAGAAGACAGATGGTAGAAATACGAAGCAGTCAAAAATTTACATCTCCAGCAGGGAGAGAGAAGTAACGTCAATACTGCAGACAAGGCAGCACAACATCGGACCTGAATGAAACAAGAAGTCGATGAAAGTCTAGACGTCAAACGGCCACAGACAGACGCAAGCAAAGGCGTCTTGAAGGAAAGATAACACGAAACAAACCAGCACCGACAAAACACCAGAAAGCCACAAAAACAGCATACTGCGCAGGCAAAGTGAAACAGTCCAAGAGGATGCCATTCCTTGATCCCATCCAGCAAGCATGAGTTATTAGACCTTTTCTAGGGTTTTCTGCAAAATGTCTGCTATTAGGAGGTCCACAAGGGCTCTGTGATTGGAAATTTGTAGTCATTTTAATATTATTCGCCTATACACATCAAGATGGAAAAGGTTCAAGCACATGCATACTCTCCAGTCTCTTTCTTGAATCACTGTTAGATCAATCTCACGTCTGTGTTCGAATGGTCACGGTTTGCTGGATGGCTTTCTTTGAACATTAACCCATTTTGCTGCATAATCTTCTTCCATATGCCTTTACGTTAACTTCCCATTGGCAAATGAAGGACTCAAACCTCGTTGCAGTCTAAAATCTTACATGCACTTTCAGGCATCTATTATGGTCAAATTAGAGCACATTCTATTTCTATCAATTTCCCTCAAAACATTTTGTAGTTGGCATGATGTCAACATATTTCTTTTGCATTTTTTTTTTTGCTTGCTGTTATATTTATTTTATCCTACGTCTTCAAGTTAAACATCGCAACATATCTCATCGTATCAAGAATTCTTTTCCAGAATTAAGTGGAGAAAAGGTCCTTTCAGTTAAAAATTTTCGTCTGAATTCTTCTTACATGCACAGTTGGAACCCCACACAATATATCACTTCACAATCCAAGGAAGCATCATCATTTTACATTCCTCATCCAAATGTATTTCCCAACAAATGTAGCTTATTAGAATTGTGAATGTTAGGAGAACCACGATCAAAAGCAAATGATGTATCATGTGTCTAACTAGAAGAAATGGGATAGAGGCCAAAATATGAATATTCCTGGTTGGAACATATCATAATACTAAATTCATTTGCAAAAATCTCAATGATACTTGAACATCCAAATGGTTCTAACGAGATCCATCCATCTCCAACTTCGTAATAAGCCAACTGCAGACATCATCCATCTCTTCAGGAATGGTATAGTGACCAAGCCTGCAGTTCCAATTGCATGAAATGTAAGGATTTACAGCTAACTTGCAACCTCATACACGGATAAATTTGTTCTCGAAAATAATTCATGAAGAGTGTGGCAACATGAGATACCCTTTGTAGGTTTTGAAAGTAACGTTCTCAAATCCTGTACTGCTTAAAACTTGGGCAGATTTTTCACCATGTTTGTATAAAACTACATCATCCCCTGAAATAGAAAAAAAGAAGAAGTTGTATTATAAGCCTCTAACAGACCAATATCCTACACACTAGAACTTCTCATCAAACAAACGAACAGCTCATATGAGTAGGAGAGACTTCAAAGGTTCGGTAACAGACAAAATTGTAAGTGAAAGTAGCTTATATAAAAAAGCATCTGTTTTAAGCATCGCACTAACAGGAAATATGCCCTGGAACTAGACAGCATATAGGACAGCAAAACAAGAATAAAGGAAAGTAGGAAATCCTACCTTTTCCATGGCAAAGCAGAAGTGGTAAAGATGCCGCACGGCTTGCAGTCTCCTGTGATTCCTCCACCTTGCTCTTCAAGCTCCTAGATGAGAAAACACTATTAAATCACACTTTCAAAATGAACTTTGTTATGAAGTTAAATATTTGGCATAACGAACCAACCTTGCACATGGAAGCCACCCACTCAGATCAACAGCTGCACTAATATTGACAGGATAAGGATTGCTATTACCATATTTTCCATGAACACAACATGTAGCAGAATATAGTGCAGTTGCAGCCCCCATGCTAAATCCACCAACACCAAGTTTTACTGTAAAAACATATTAGTTCAAGAAGTTGCGTGCAAATTTGGTCAAAAACCCTTACAAACATAGAAATGATGTAAAGCACGTCTAACAGATAAAATTCAGAAAAATATAGAAAATTCTGTAATATTCTTTATACAAGTTTCTTTCCAACAAAGTAGTGCAGAAAATAGAATCTGACAGTGAACCATTTATCATGATGATACAACAAAAAAATGCAGTGCAAATGTAACAAAGTGGTTCATGTATTAATTTTTCACATAATTACAAAAGTCAACTGTGCATAGAAATACAGTTAAAAGGTTATTAAAAAGCTATATTGTTTATGACCACATTTATAAAATACTATTGCAATAAGGGCAAGTTACGGCCATCGTATAATTTTCCGGACTAGATATGAGGAAGACGGTTGTGTGAAAATGGTAGAGATAAACTATGACTTTTAATAAAGATTAATAGGTAACAAATATCAGATGTAACATCAGCTAGAATGATTACAAAATTGCTGACCTTTTTGTCAAATGTGGCCCTAGAAAATTGGACCACAATTCTATGCCACAAAAGACAATAATTAAAGATTGCCAAAACAACTTGGTTCACATAGCAAAATTAATAGTTACAAATGATTATTAATTTTTGAAAATCTGAGGGCTCAATAACAAGAGATGGAGCTACTTTAATAACAAGAGTCTGGTTCTAAGATGGAAAAGGTGCAAATCATCACAACATGAATTGGAGTCTGGTTCTACTTCTGTTTTAATCTATTACAGTTAAGAGGTAATAAGTAAAGGGAACTAAGATGGAACTAATGGGGATAACAGACCAAATTAGAGCTATGATTGATTGTCAAGAAAAAAGTTAACCAGAACAAGTCTATTATATGTACCAGTATATATTTGGCAAAATAGGGAAGAGACATCGGTCTTATCATAATAGATACAGAAATGAGGATATTTCAAATTGATAATTTGATGCAATACCAATTTGGCCTAAAAAGTGTCCATGATGACTCTATTTTACAATATAACTAGAATGATAACCGTTCAAAAAAATCAACACTATGATAATTAGGATCGACACTTCTTCCTTTGAATTTTAGATAGGACTATGACCGCCTTATTTCTTGTTTCATTAGTAGGACTAGAATTTGTTTCCTACTTTAAGGCATGTATAGCTTAAGAATCAGCAGTTCATTATGAGTAAGAATTTGGCTATAGTTTGGTGGAGTATTGCTTGCTTTCTACTTGCTCATCCTTATCCTTTCTTCTTCTTCCTCCTCCCCCATCTCCAATTCTTCTTATTTCTCCTTTTTCCATTCTTTAAGAGGATGCTACATCAAGATTACAAGTAAACTACAGTAGTCCACGTACAACCATGGAATTGGAGAATAAAACATGAAGTATGGCATTAAAGCTTCTACATGGAGGGCAATAAAGTTTAAGTCCTATTTCCCTTCTTTCCAAAAAGAAGGAAGAAGTCCAATTCAATGAAAGAAAGGTATTGTGATTGGTAATAAATAAATTTAGAAAAAGAAACACTGTCGCATCACACAATCAGGGAAATAGGCAACAAATATTTCATAGTAATGTAGCTATTTAAATGTGAGCTGTCTTTACCAATTATCCATAAAGTTATTTTCTTTCAAAATATGTATAGAAATTAAAACTGAAAACAAATAATGAAAGGTCAAAATGAATGTATAGTGTATGTCACATACTGTCTGTAGGCTCCGTTGACAACAAGTTAGCAACATGTGCTGCTGAAGCATCTAGGCCTTCCACATCATTAGGGCCTTCATCTGAGATATCTGCTACATCGAACCCTGAAACATATAAAATGTGAATAGTTGCCTGCCTAAATTACAAGGTGATACCTTAGTGGCAAAACAAAAGGCTATCGTAAAGGAGAATGTGGAAGTAGGAATAAAAACTCCAACATCAAATGTTACTACTTGGCAATTTCTCAAAGATGGACATAGATAATAAAAAGAAGCCAACCACAACAAACTTACATGCCGTGCTAGGGTACCCTCCAAACATTGTTACAGGTCTAGTGGGTGCTGTGGGGCATATCCACTTAATCTGCATGAAAATGTTCGTAGAAAGTGAGCTGGTCATAATTTGTTTCCGGTAAAATATGCCATGAAGAAATAGAGGAAACCTCCCACCAAGAAAACAATCATGAAATTTGGAAGAAAAGGAAAAAGATTACATGTTTTTCTTACATTTGGAAGTGGAAGAGTTTCTAACAGTTGGGACCAGCTGCGAGGAAAGTTAAGAATGACAAATCAGAAAACTAAGACAATGTGATAAAAAAAAGCAGTAAAAATGTCCAACAACGGAGTGAAAGACATGTAAGTATACCTAGAACCATTATCACCTAAACCATGAAGCCAAACAATGGTTGCAAGGTGTCTCCCCTTAGGCCGCACAACATGGGTCCTCCCAAACTCAAATGGTCTCGCAGCAGTCCGAAGGCCTATATAGAGATATATAAAACCCAGTCTAGTTAAACAGGTGGATTACAAGAAAGCAACTGGTGAAGATCCAATAAGACGAAAGATGGTTGCAGGGGAATGAATAAAAGAAAGAAGAAATTCATAGGGATCAATACAAGTGAGGAAAGAAAGGAATCGAACCAGACGCAAGGGAACTACTCCCGTGGCTCATCGTGCGAACAGGGACTGCAGCCCTTTAAGATGCCACCACCCGTGAGGAAGGCTGCGACCGCAACCAGCTTTCCTGAAACATAACAAATGAGCAGGTAAGAAAAAAAGGTAGAGAATAGAACCAAAAGCAGGAAGCATAAAGTCCTTTTCTTTTTGGGGCTCTCGACATGAAGACATGATCAGATCAAACAAACAGGACAACCTCGTAATAAAAACCAACAATAGGAAAGAAGAAGAAGAAGAAGAAGAAGAAGAAGAGATTGGTTCTGAGTTGTGAATGATATTATGCCTTCGCATCCTGATGTTCGAAAGGCATCCCGCAACAGAAGACAGGAAGTGACAACAGAGCTGAAGCCGCAGGTAGAAAAGGAGGAAGCGATTTATTCATTTATTTAGCAGGAAGGAATTTGCAAACCTGAAATCTGGGGAGGCAGGAGGCAGCAGCGAGAACTGCAAAGGGGGTTGCGGAGTAATGACGATGATGAGATTCTTCGCCTTCTTCGCCTTCTTCACGTCACAGATCCTTTCTCCGCTCCCAAATCTATTTACAAATGGTATCTGATATTAAATAAATAAACTATGTTCTTTTGCCCTTTTTATTCTATATACAAGATTCTTTATGATTAATTAATTTGAGTGACCATTCACGCTTTTTCCCCTCGCCTGGAAAAAGAATAGAAAGGGCCATTTTTATTTCTTTTATTTTTATTTTTATTTTTATTTTTATTTTTGTTGATTCAATATTATTTTGCGTCTAACTTATGTGAAAAAGATATTTGTATTTTAATATAGTTAGTAGTGAAACTTATAGTTAAATATTGAATATATATATATATATATAAGTTCTGTTGCAAACATGTCCTTAAAAACTTTAAAAGAGACACTAACCTCAACTGCAGGATCCTTTAATCTATCAATACAGTAATGGAAACAACTAATCAATAAGTGGTAACCATAACCACCGCCAAAAGTTGGGGGAGGGGAGGAAAGAGGAAAGAAAGATGGAATGAAAAAGAAAGAGACCACATGAAGGGGGTTCATGTGCACATTTGACCAAGTCCAAGTGGGTCCCATGCAGTTCCTTAGGAACAAATACATTTTACAAATAACCAAATACATTTTACAAATAACCAAATAAAAGCGTGTCAACTTTCCCTTCATCTCTCTACATCAACACATTTCTTCCAAAAATACAACCGCCTCTCTTCCTCTTGTCCTCTCCCAAACTTACTCTACGCCTTCAACACTGAAAAAAATAACTAAACACTGAACTCTTTATGATTAGAAATTTTCAGTTTCAAAAAAACATAATTCAGTACTCACTCTA
>JAMKQA010008391.1:0-16372 GCA_024699735.1 Posidonia australis | reverse complement strand
TCTCCGCCGTCCCCACACAGGAAGCACAAAAAAAAGGGCCAAAGCAAGAAATGGCAACAAGCAAGCATGGAGAAAGGAAAATGAGAGGGAGGAAGAGGAGGATACCTTTTTTTGGTTGTGTACAATCGAAATCAATGCGTAACACTTTACGAGGTTTTTTGAAAATTGTTCCAACTTGATAACATACTTTTGTTGTTTTTCAATAAAATTTTTTCAAATGTTAAGATCTAAACATCTCATTTAAAATGAACGATTAGGATTATAGGTCTCATATACAAAAGTGAGGTGAAACTTTATCTAATAATGACTCTATATATATATTATATATTAATATGAAATAAGTAGTATTAGTATTTATATTATATATTAATATATATATATATATATTATATTAATATATAAATCGACTCTCGATTCGTTTGATTAACTACGTTTAAAATCAAGAAGTAAATCACTAAAAATAGTTTCAAGATTTAAAAATCGAAACTAACCACCCAATACACTTTAACAAAATCTAACCAGTAAAAATAATTCGAATCGATTTGATTAGTCGATTTTGATCCGTACACTCCTACCACGAAGTAAGAGAAAAGTAACTTCCACGAAGCTATCCCCACGTCTCTCCCTACAATCGGTACTTACCGTTGGATGTTTGAAGAATCATCCGTCGGTACAAAGGTCTTTAAACGCCATCGCTATAAAATGCTCCGACTCCTCCGCCCCTCACCAGTGGCATGGCAGTGGCGCAGCACTCCTTCCTCCACCTCACTCGAAAGAACTTCTTCTTCCCGATCACGAGATCCCCTTGTCTCCGCTCCATCCACCACTCCCGAATCTACGCCTCCAACAACCACTCGATGTCGGCGGCGACGACGACGAAGGCGCGGGTCGCCGTGGCACAGATGACCTCCACCAACGACCTGGACGCCAATTTCAACACTTGCTCTCGTCTCGCCGAGGTAATCCTCTTCCCTCGGATCTGGTTCTCGATAGCTGTTTATTCTACCGAAAATTTGGGACTTCGTCTGGCAGGAGGCGGCGGCTGCTGGAGCGAAACTGCTGTGTTTTCCCGAGAATTTCTCTTTTGTTGGCGCGAAGGATGGGGAGTCCTTGACGATCGCGGAGGAGTTGGATGGGCCTGTAATGCGGAGATATTGTGATCTTGCAAGGTACTGGAGCTAAATCAATCCTCAAGCTTGCGATTAATGTTTTATTACCGTGTTATTTAGTATTGTCTATGCTCTTAGAGGTTTAGCTTTCTTAACTTATATAGTTATATCTCCCTGTTGTCACATTTGTTTGCGAGTAAACGAATTAATCTCTACGTGGTCCTGGATGGCAGAAAGTGGAGAATGTGGTTTTCACTGGGGGGATTCCAAGAGAGAGGACAGGATGATGCACACCTTTGCAACACACATGTGCTGGTTGACGATTCAGGAAATATCAGAAGCACATATCGAAAGATACACCTGTAAGAAAAGTGTGCTTTTAAAATTTTTTATTCGCTCTATGTTACGAGCATATCCAGGTACAAACCAAAATGAAATTTATGTTTCCTTTTTTGCTTACTGAGTTGCAGCAGCAGTGCATCACCACAGTTTTATTTTTGTCTTTATAACAAGTCATTCTAAAAATTTTGTTTTCCACTTGTATTCCAGGTTTGATGTGGATGTTCCTGGAAACATGACATTTAAGGAGAGTAGCTTTACAACGGCAGGTTATACCTCGCCCCTTACACAATATTTTGATCCTACAATGAGATTGAGAACAATATTTGTTCATATAGAATATTTCACCAATTGTGCAGTTCTGATGCTTTATTATAGTTTCCGTACTCCAACGTATAGCTCACTTGGTTCACCAATGTGTTTGTGTTCATGTGCTAGGAAAGTTAAAAATGTTGGTTTACTTATAGAACATAGTCCCTTCAATGCACTTAATGGAAGAACAAGCAGCACAACTGCACAAGCACTCAATGAGGACATGGAGTATTTTCTCTTTCAATTGTATTGTTTCCATGAATCATCCTACCATTTCCTTCAAAAGAAAAGGGTATTGTTTCCATATGATGCATCCCAATATCGCGTACAAGATTTTAGCCATTATGGTTAATTCAACTGCACACTGCTAAAGCTGTTCTTTCCAAGTTACCAATAACAATGCAAATTACACCACATAATCACATATTCATGTATGGTTTTCTTTGGAATTATTTGGCTTATTTTACAATCCAATTGATGAGCAAATTTTAAATTGTATTTTATAAGATCACCAAAACACTCATTAATTCGTTTTTTAAAAGTAAAATGAACTAACTTAATGGAAAATCAAAATCACCAAGTTGCAAGAGAATAAAAGAAGGGGAAAAACCAGGATGCAACACTTCAGGGTCATCTTCTATTCTTGGGATGCTCAACCATTCCAGATTTAATCAAACATCTGTGCCTGGATAAAGTCTCTGCTGTGTATTGAAAACCTAGTAAATTGGCAATACAGAGTTGAGTAGCTTTTTCATTTAATTGGTGACATATTGTCAAATCAAAACCATCTCAGATCTTTTCATTACTATCCTTGATAAAGAACATTTATGTTGATTTATGCAGGGGGTCCTGTCATTGCCTGCAAGTATCATGCATGGTATTTCTCAATATTTTCTTTTTTAGATCTATGGTTATTCCTACTTCCTACAAAGAATGGTACTGGGACTGTGACCCATTGTTGTGATGAGCAGTTAAGAAGCTAGTTCCACCACATGGGAATGTTAAGTTAGCAATTTCAAACAAAGGGCATTAACAGCAAAGAGAATGGACAGTGTAGATTATTATGAGGAGAAAGGTTTACAAATATACCAAAAGGGACTAAACATAAGGTGATGGATTCTTGCAAAGACTCATATAAGATGTTGCAGGACAGATTTGGAGGTGACCTGTGTTTTTTGTGAAGCCGGACAGGAAGATATTAGTCATCTTTTTTTCACTTGTCCCTTCATTTCTAACTTCTCGGTGGCTATGGGGACAAAGCCACATCTTAATCTTGCTGTTGGGCCATCTGACTTTTTAGGAATAAAACGGTTTTCAACTCAGAACCAGGTTTCTTCTCAGTTCTGATTGATTCCTGCTCGAAGTTTATGCTGATTTGGGGAATAAATGTAGTAACATTGATAGAGAGATTTGGATTCATTTTTCATGGAGTAATGTAGTTTTCTTTATTTTTATTCACTTCTGTGAGTTTGTATAGAATTTTTTGGATTTTCATATATAATTAAATTGCCTTTTTACTTTTCAAGAAAAGGGGGACGAAACATAAAAGGCCTAAAGTTGAGGAACGTGGCCACTTGCTAGTTTGTTACACATGAAGAGCTGATAGATTGTTGATGATAAAGAAATGTGAAACATGATTGAAATGCAAGAATTTGATGTGATGACTGATGACTGATGAGGGTTACCAAGACTATTAGCAATGATGTGGTTAAATAAAGAGAAAGAAAAGATTATTAAAGATGGGATAGATTGTTGATGATAAAGAAATGTGAAACATGATTGAAATGCAAGAATTCGATGTGATGACTGATGACTGATGAGGGTTACCAAGACTATTAGCAATGATGTGGTTAAATAAAGAGAAAGAAAAGATTATTAAAGATGGGATATTACTTTGATGAGATTGTATTTTGTGATCTTATGGTTTGAGGAATAGAACCCTTATATTTTATAGCTAACTTAAATTGTGATCCTCTTGGTTGGTATCACATTTGTGCCTCTTGCTACTTAACTTTTTAAGTAATGTGGTATTGGGTGCATTCTGATTTGCTCATAGGCAAGAATTTTCCAGAAGCTTAAGACAAAACTGAGGTTGTGTTCATTGACATCAATTGCCAGGGAACTAGTTTTTTGTACACTACTTATTCATAAGAGATATAGGAGAATATGATAATTGTGTTATTGTTCAAAACTAGCTTTTTGGTTTCTCATCTATAGCTGTTCATTGCTGCAACTTTCAGGGACTGATATTGTTGTTCAAGAGAGTCCTGTGGGAGTTTTGGCTCCGACTGTCTGCTATGATTTAAGATTTCCGGAGTTATATCAGCGGCTGAGGTTTGAACACCAGGCACAGGTATACATTTCACGTGTCAAGTCTCACTATTTAGTCATTTGAGAGTTTGGGGTATTATTTTTCCTGTACTCCAATTCATGGTGTATATTATTCTTGTTGCTTCAAATATATAAATTTTATTGATGTTGATACTAACAATTTTCCTTAAATATGACATCAAAGGTTTTGTTGGTGCCAGCAGCTTTTACCAAAGTAACTGGGCAGGCACATTGGGAGATTCTTCTTCGTGCACGAGCAATTGAGACACAATGTTATGTATGTAAAATTCTGAAACTATCGCATGATATTTAAAATTTGTCCAATCATGACATACTGTTCCAATTTGTAAGTTGTGTATTTGAATTTTGAACTTCATTGTTCACTGGAATATCATCAAGTTTTGATCTCAGAAACATATATCATAGGCATTCTTATGTTTAGGTAAATTGCGTCTACTTGCTCAATTACTGATAGAGCTGTTGGAAAATTAGGACATACGACAAGTATAAATTCTAATTTGAAGATGATTTCTAAGAACAAATAAACAATCAAACTAAGAAAGGAGAAGAGAAATTTGGCCTTTGGAAGCGATTATTAAATACTTATATTGAAGAAGAAAATACACCCTCGAGCAGAGTTAGTCTCTGCCCTCTCCAAATCATACTGTAGCACTTGAAACCAAAGTAGAGAGCAAGAAATAATAAAAAGAGAGGATGTAGAATTCTCTAGTTTTTGTTGATCTGTCAAATATAAAGTCTCAAAAACCAAGATAATTTTTGAATTTAGGTACCAAAAAGAACATTATTTTTCTAGCAGGCCTTCCATGTTTTTTTGAAGACATTTGTGATTGTTGGTTCTTTTTGGACAATAGATGTTTCAAAACTTCCCTTTCTGTGAGTATACTGTAGAAGTTGTCATTGCTATAAATATTTTCAATAACTTCCATCTTGATGAGATATCCTGTAATCTCAATTTGAAGAATGAAATGACATAAATTAGATGGCAGTGAGTAAAGGAAGTAGGGAAGACTGATGGCAAAAGCAACTAACAAGCTTGAGCTGGTTAACAAAGACTCATGCTATGGGCCATGTATGTTAGAAAATAAAGTAGGACTATGTGGTCCTCTGTATTGATTCATGTTGATATTTCTGGACTGGAAGTATAGGTCATTGCTGCTGCACAAACTGGAAAGCACACTGATAAAAGAGAAAGCTATGGGGATTCATTGATCATTGACCCATGGGGAACAATTCTTGCCCGACTTCCAGGTAATATTTCTAGTTTGACATGCTTATGCAATTCTATTATTATTAATTTATGTATCATTGTTGAAATTGAGCTGTTTGATAGGAATTTTAATTTCTTTTCAGGAGGTTGATTTCAACATTGTTGCAAGTTGTAACATAGTGACCAATTATTGAATACTAAAAGTATCTTATAGGCCATTGCCGTTGCATAGTGCCTTGATCACAATCTACTAGGAATCTTGCCCGAAAGCATCCAAAAAATATCTTTATTTCTCAATTCTCATTAAGTAATAGGCCAGAAATTAATTAAGCCAGTAAATTTTTTTGACAGTATTGCATTGAAGTTATAGTTCTTCTATTTGTTTAAAGTATGAAGAAAGTGCAAACCATGAAGCATGGCAGACTTGCTGGATCAAACAAAAGCTCCAACAACAATACAGCTTCTCCACTGGGTGTTTGTAGTGCTTTCCTACACCATCTATTTTGTGATAACTCTTTGGATCTAATACCTTTGCACTCTTTTTCTTTATGTATGTGTGCTCAGATCGGTTAGCAACAGGCATTGCCATAGCTGATATTGATTTGTCTGTCATTGATGCTGTTCGAACTAAAATGCCAGTCCGTGAGGTGCTCTTTTTGATCCTTAAGGACATAATTAAAGTTTCATAACCGGTCCTATTTCAAGAATTTAATCTTGTATGCTCTCTGCCTCTCTTTCAGCATCGACGTCCAAGTATTTATGGGAAAGCTGCTTCTCTTTGATTTTAAAGCCATTGCTCCTTCTGCTTCAGATTCCATGATCGTGTTATAGGGGCCTGCTGGTAGATGTGATTGTTATTCAAGAAACCAATTGGAATTATGGAAAATTATTGATGCAGAAATTATGTAAATTATTTTTGGTTCTTGGAGAAGGGTTTTTACATAAAGGTTAACTTATCACATGGGAAAAGCCCTTGCAATGCCTCTCTTGCTGTCGAAGGGAAAGCTTACATTTGGGGTGTCACTAGAAGCCAGGAATATGTTTATGAATGTATTTCTGTAAGAAAAGATACATGTTTGTTGTGTATCTGCTGGTTATGTCTGTTTAACTGTTTTATCTAATATGAATTCCTGTTCAAAAAAGGCCGCCAGTGCAATACATATTTTCTCTAAAAAAAAAAATACAATACCGCAAGTAGAAATTCTTACAGTTCCATATATAAATATAGAAATTCAAGCCTCCACGAAGTTTGGAGCTATGTGATGCTGATATTCGGAATTTGGGATGGTTTTTACGGTATGTTCAAATGTCACGTTTACATTGTTGTTTTAAGCATATTTAGAAAAGAAACCATCACTTATCTGTTATGTTTTTTACAGAGTACTTTTGACCAGTTGTGGTGATCTGAAAATAAATAAACCCTAACACTTGATCTTTGCTTTTATGGCTATTCTTATCTTCACGAGAAGGCTTTTGTACATCGTTATTGGACTACTATTGGATATAATCTTAATTACGTCAGTAAGTTGAGTCTAATTAATTAAGTTCACGAAGACTTAATTAATTATCTTTATATAATGAATAACATTTGATATTAATATTAAATATTATGAAAGTCCAAAGTCTCGAAACATAAGAAATATCAAAGAGAAAACATTTGGACAAATGCTTGAGGGTATCACTAATTTCTTTTATATGTTAATTTATATGTTCATGTTTGTTTTTAGTCTCTAAAAAAATGTATATGTAATTTTAGAACAATTGTTTACAAAAACTTGAGTATGATATGGATGATCAAAAGTGTGCTACACGTATGTCAAGTTAGGCCAGGCTTGAACTTCAAGCTTTGGAAAATATCTTGGATTTCTTTTTATACATAATTATTAATTAATTAATTAATTATATAATTAATTAATTAATTTAAATTTAAATATGTGGTAAATAGTAGTTCATCCTTCCTCTTCTTGTAACCGTTCACGATCTTTTCATAGTAAATAGTAGAATGAGCGACATTTTTTGGTACAATAAATTAATTTTCGTAATTCTCGTATTTTCTTTTTGCTTTTGTACTTTATGCGTCTAACTTCTTCAACTTCTTCAACTTCTTCAATCTCAAGCGTACTAAAAAAATCAGACGAGAGACTTACATTTACTCTATTTTGTACCCTGACATTATTTATTGACATGGGTTATTCTAGATCTTTATTTACGTGCTTTGTCAATATATTAATCAAATATACTATTAACGCTTCTATGCATGTTTTAACGTTAATATTTCCAACAACTGTTTCCAGGTCATTTATAATGAACAGAAGAAAATTGTACACAAACACCATAATAATATGTTTGCATTCGATTTTTTTATTTGAAAAGTTTCTCTTGCCAAATACAAAGATCAATACATCAACTGCCTCGTACAAGAATTGAGAGCAATCATTACTAAAGAAAAGACAAGAGATAAAGGATTAAAAGTTCCACAAACATTTACTCCAATATTACCCAAGGCATTGCACAACTGGGTCAGAACAATAGGAAACCTACCGCTCTATTTAACTTGTTATTCCATTTAGCAGCTGATGAGACCCAATTGCTCTCACAGACCACGTAACTTTATGGGACCGTGAACAATAACCCTTCTGCCCACAAGAACATCCTTTGCAATATTATCCAGCTGCCATTTGCTGTTTGCAAAGATTAGTTTCCTTTCAGTCTCTGTTTCAATTTTCTCGATGCGAGTCTTGCTGTTAATTGATTGGTTGCTGTTCTCCGAGTCCGGACACAAAATTGCTGGAACAGAAGCAATAGCATCATTTGCGCGGTCAATCTCGTGGATGTTTTGGTCTTTCTCTTCTAAGCTGCTTGAAGATTGTCTATTGAAAATTTGAATTCAAGAAGAAAAGGTTAGAGAAAAACTCACTCGTTGATATACCAAAGAGCCACAAAATTGCAGAGACTGGATACAGTATTATAATCGAGTCTAAAACTATGTTTCAGGTTTACCCATTTGACTGTTTCTTATGTCATTAACAGAGTGATCTAGAATATTATAACTATATACCTTCAAGTTTTTTAACTACAAATATACCACTATCGCATCTTATGTCGTTTTCTTGCGTTATCTTCGTAATTCTTTAGAATAACTGTTTTTGCGGAGGATTTCTAATTTACCATGGAGCCATAAGATTGTAATAATGTGCTGAATATCAGATTTCTGATTTCACTGCTATACGCCTGAATTGGTTGTTAATTCAGGGTTTGTTAATTCAGGGTCTTTGTCAGAATTCTTGGTCAATATCGCATTGCTCTTTAAATTGATCCCTTTCAGTATATGCCAACTTCAATCATTTAAATCTTTAATTAATAGCATCTATTACAGTTAGGTTTAAATGAAATGACTAATGCATTTTACAGAAAACGTCTGTTTCTCAAATATACTGGCATTTGCATACTAGTATCTTAATCAATAGATCTTTTGTTCTAAGATGTGTAATGTCTATTTTAAATGTTCATTGATGACAACTGATCAAGGTTCTCGTTCGTTTTTTTGAGCAGGTCAGTTCCATTTTATTTCTACCAGTCAACAAAGCATAGAAACAATAGGATCACTTGATTTTATAATCAATCCAGGGAGAAATTAATGACGACAACCACATCAAAACACCCAAGTACTACTGGAATTATCGATAATATGAAGAATACGCCATAAAGGCACATTCCTACTATCTATTATCATATATCTTCACACAGTGACTACAATGTGCTGTTGTTTTATTGTTTTTCCTAACACTAGTATAAGCGCTTTGCTGTCATTACTGAACCAGATCTTAGGATAACTTAGGCTTAAGCTAAAACAAATAATTTATGCAAGGAGAAAAACTACCTGGTAGAATCATCAGTGATCAACTCACCAACACTAGAAATCTTCTTTGATTCAATATCTTCTACAGGACAAGGATCATCATTATTAACCGAATCAACACTTCCTGCTGAGCTCCAACAAGTTTCCTGAGAAACCGACTGACGGGCTGAATCAGCAGAAAAAAAAACAGACCCACCCTTTCCTCCACATTGCCCAGAATCTTCAGCTTGGGAACTGGGTTCCTCTTTTCCTGGCATTTTAAGACTGGAGGTAGAGGCTGATGATGAGTCACCCAATGTATTCCCTGAGACATCTGAAAGGTCAGGCACATCTATTAACTTCAGGGATTGTAGTTTCTTCAAGGCACATTCCATCCTCTTCTTAGCTCTATTCCTGGCTTTAATCTCTATAGCCAGCAATTTTTCCAACTCTGTTAGCTGGCAAATTTTAAAAAGAAACCCCACAAATACTTATTTTAGTACAACGTTATAGATCCATTCACAACCCTTTTCAAAGCATCAAAAATTGTATACCAAAAAACCACATAGAGACACAAATGAATCAGAATAAATGAATAAATAATAAAAATAGCACAAACCCTTTTGGCCATAAGGTCTGATTCTTCCTTGGCAACTCTGGAAGCCACTCTCTCTGCCTGCAACCTCCCTCTCAAGCACTCCACTGTTCTCAACACATCACCCTCTTCTTTCCCCACCACTTCCCTGCTGCAGTCGTATTCCACAGTACACCATCACAACAAGAAGCAACATGGCTTAAGATTGAAAACAAACACGAACATTTTCAAGCAGTGAAAATAAAGAGAAATATCATTCTCATG
This sequence comes from Posidonia australis, assembly GCA_024699735.1. Lineage (NCBI taxonomy): Eukaryota > Viridiplantae > Streptophyta > Magnoliopsida > Alismatales > Posidoniaceae > Posidonia > Posidonia australis. The sequence goes on along the minus strand of JAMKQA010008391.1, from coordinate 6,356 downwards.
TCACCTCCATCTGCTACTGCTGCTGCAAGTAGCAGCCATCTTGCAAGCCCCTCCTGCTACCTCCACTCCTCCTGCATGCATTTTGGAGACTACCACCATCACCAACATCAGCAGAGAACCACATTCTCCATTGGAACATGGGAATCAGAAGAGAACACACCCATGGCCGCTTACAGTTTCAGCAAAGGTCCCATGGATGAACGGTGACAGTACAGAGTACAGACTACAGGGAGGGTGGGAAGGTTGGAGATGGGGATCAGAGTGCAAATGGGAGCGTGTATATCATGTGTGTAGTGTGGGCGTGGGGTCCATTGTCATTGTGGGTCCTTTTTTTTATTGGTGTGTGTGATATGATATGTCATGAAATTATTATTATTTTATTAATTTAAAAACACCTCATAGGAATAAATTTTTAATTCTTTTTTTCAATAGACTCCACCAACACGAACAAATAAAAAACTCTAAAATGCAAACAAACGACCCACTGATTTATAGCTACTTAAATATATTTTTTTGAATTATCAAAAAATTATTATTTTTTGCTTTTTTGTAACCTATGTCTAAGTCAATAGGATTTTAACTTTGGAAGTGTTGGAAGTGAACTTATCTTTAGACTCGAGCTTCACCATATGGTTTCGAGCTTCGCAGAACTGTTGTAAGTGGACTTATCTTTGGACTCTGTTAAACATTTGGGGTTCGCAAGGGTTCGTGTTTGGGTCCATCCTGGCAAAAATATTCCCGACTATCGTTTCTTTACTTTTGGAAATTTAGTGTACCCTATTTGCTACAGACAAAGCTGGGACGTTTGTCCCGCTACCTCTTCACTTTCTAACCCTTCTTCTAGCATCTTTCCTGTGTGGCCTACTAAGACCCATCCCTCCTCTTCTGGTTCTAGTGGTCTTCACCCCGTCCGTAAATCTTTCAAGAACAACCGCGGCTGGAGGGGTGGCAAAGGACAGGTAAAAATGTATGGACAAGACCTATTAGTCCTCCCATCCCCTCTTCTGACAATCTGTGGGCCTTCTACCAACTCCTAGTTCATATGCTGGTCCGGAGCGGGACTTTCCTTTATCTGCTGGGGCCACCTCTGATTCGATCGATACCTCCAATTTCGTGGCAGCCGAGATCAAAGTCAGACATCTCACTTTAGCTAAATTTAAAAAGGTGCTTGTCGTTTTTGATTGCCTTGAGAAGGACGACTTGGCTAGTCTTTCCAAATTGATTGCTGAACCCCTTCCTCCCACCCCAGTTCACGCTCTAGGTATTAGCGACTCTTCATCTGTTAACTCTACCATTTTGCATACTGAGTTACAAACTGACACTTCTGCAGCTCCTCATTCTGAGTTAGCTTCTTCTCACACTGATACATCTGCTAGTTTTTTGCTGCATGATGCACTTACTTGGGACTCTTATGAACAATTTATTAGCTTTTGTCAATCATTGAGCATTTCCTTACATAATACTGTAGAAGCTAAGTAGTTCCTTGATTCTGTTCAACGAGATCAAGGTTTATCTAGTATCTAACTACAGGATAATGCCCACTTAGCTGAGAGCCTGGCTTCTCTTTCTATCTCCCCCCATTAATTATGATTATATCAGCCTGGAACATTAGAGGATTGGATTCTGATGGGAAAAAAAGAGCCGTACATAACTTAGTGAGAACTACTAAATACAATATTCTCATTATTTGTGAGACCAAATTAGAGGATTTTTCTCTTGGCACTTTTCGCTACCTGAGAGATGGATTGCTCCATAAGTGGTCCTTTATTCCTTCGATCGGGGCTTCTGGGGGACTTTTAATTGGTTGGGATGATAGAGATATCACTCTAATTACTACTATTGCTGCTTCTTTCAGTTTGTTTTTACATTTTAGAAACCATTCTGATGCATTTAATTGGTGGCTTACTGGTGTATATGGTCCTTGTGATCATAGACTTAAAAGCACTTTCCTAGAGGAGCTCCATTTCATTAGAAATAAGGCAAACTCCAATTGGGTTATTAGGGGAGACTTTAATTTGACCAGATTTACCAATGAACACTCTAATAGAAGCAACATATCATCTGGTATGAAATTGTTCAATGTCTTTATTAATGATAATCTTTTAGTGAATATTTCTCCAAATAATTTTAAATATACTTGGTCCAACATGCAGTCACCACCCACTCTGGTAAAACTTGATTGATTTCTGATATCTACTAATTGGGTTGACAAATTCCCCAACTCTTATTGTATGGGTCATTCTAGAGTGGTCTCTGACCATATTCCTATTTCTTTGAACACCATTCCCACTAATTGGGGCCCTATTCCTTTTAAAATTTATAAATCCTGGCTTCTAATTGAGAGATTTGTACCCTTTATAGAAACAAGCTGGCCTCTTTCCCAACATATTTGCCTTTCTTCATCTCCTGTGGTTAGATTTGCTTATAGACTGAAAACACTTAAAAAGCAAATTAGAGGCTGGATTAAACCTGTTAGAGGAAAAAAGATGCTACAGATTACTTGACATTGAGTCACAAATCAAGTTAATTGATTCTATGGCAGAATCTTCACACCTCCATGACACACTAGTAACTCTCAAGAAAGATCTTCTTAATGAACACCAGTCCCTGCTTTATGAACAAGAAGTATATTGGAAGCCAAAATCAAGAGTTCAATGGCTCCAGGAGGGGGATTTGAACACTTCCTTCTTTCACAACATGGTTACATACCGAAGAAGGAATAATGCTATACATTCACTGAAGATTAGGGATGTCATCTCTGTGTCCCCCACTACAATTTCAAAGGAAGTGGAGGACCATTTTTACTCCCTTTTTAATAAACCTAAAGGCTTCACTCCAACATTAAACAGGGATCTATTATTACCTACAAAGATTCAGCACCCTGAGAATTTGGAAGCAGAATTCTTGATTGAAGAAATCTATAATAACATTAAGTCATTACCTGGCGATAAGGCCCTTGGCCCTAATGGTTTCTCTTTATGTTTTTTCCAGCAGTTTTGGGACCTACTCAAGTTTGATATTTTGCAAGTATTTACCTGCCTTCACACTTGCTCGAAGTACGATCTTTTAGCCCCTATTAATCAAACTTTTATTGCCCTGATTCCCAAGGTGGAAGGCGCACAAAGTATTAAAGACTATAGACCAATCAGTCTGGTAAATAGTCTATATAAGATTATTACTAAGACTCTAGCTTCTAGATTTTCTCCAGTTCTAGACACAATAATAGACAATTCGCAATGTGCCTTTATTCCAAGTAGATATATTGGAGATTGTTTCTTAGTGGCTCAAGAAACTCTTCACTATATGAAAGTTAAGAATTTTCCTGGTTATGTTTTAAAACTGGACTTTGAAAAAGCATTTGACAATGTTAACTGGGACTTTCTTCTAGACTCATTATCAGGAATGAGTTGTGGCACCACATGGACAAATTAGATCAAGATGTGTATTTCCACAGTTCGTTTTTCCATATTAATCAATGGCTCACCCAAAGGTTTTCTTAACGCTACAAATGGATTACGCCAAGGCGATCCATTATCACCTCTTCTCTTTATAGTAGTGATCAACATCCTTAATAGGATGCTTTCTTTAGCTGTGGACTAGCACTTGATTTCAGGCATTCAAATGCCTAATGAAGGTTTACACATTGTGAATATACAATATGCGGACGATACTATCTTATTTTTCGCAGCTACTGAGGAAAATATAATTAATATTAAACGGATTTTATGTTGTTTCCAAACCTGTTCAGGTTTGAAAATTAATTTTCAGAAATCTTCTCTTACTGATATTGGTGTTTCAGTGGATGCTACCAATAGATCTGTCAAGATTATTGGTTGCCCCACTTCCCCACTTCCTATCAGATATCTGGGCTTACCCTTACACTATAGAAGGGCGTCTAACTCAGATTGAGCACCTGTTATTGAAATATTGACAAAAAAGCTTTCTTTATGGAAAGCCAATCAATTATCTTTAGTTGGCAAACTTACCTTGATCAATTCAGTGTTATCAGCAATTCCTACATATTATCTCTCTGTTCTACATCTACCAGCTAAGGTGGCTTGAGCTATCGATAAGCTCAGATGTAAATTTCATTGGAAATCTTCTTCAGCCTCTACTCTTCTCTTAGCTAAGTGGGCGGTTCTCTGTAAAGATAAATGTCAAGGGGGTTGGGGCATCATAAATATTAAAAACTAAATTTAGCCTTGAAAACTAAACTACTTTTGCAGCTACTATCACACACTTACTCTTTTAAGTGGAAAGCAATTTTAAAGGCTAGATATTTCTCGAGATCTTAGCCAGGGGCACTTCTGAATACTTCTATTGGTAGAGCTTCCCCTATTTGACTAGAAATAAAGGCCTGCTTTAATTTCTTTAATACCTTCACTACTTTTCATGTTAATAATGGTCATAATACCATATTCTGGGAATATTACTGGAGGCATGGGGAAAATTTAAAGCATATTCTTCCTGAACTTTTTCAATTAGCTAAATTCAAAAAAGCTTCAATTGCGAGAACAATTGTAATTTATCTTCAGGACTTCCATAAATTATTTAATGATAACCCTTCTTCTACTGAATTTGGATTTCTACAAGCTCCAGCTGATCTATTCACAGAGATTATTAACTCTATCATGCTTTGCCCTGTAGAGGATACTATTGAATGGTCTAATTTCACCAGTAAGTACACTGTCAAGTCATGGTATTAGATACTCAACGTTGGTGGGATTAGAACTCATTTTTATGACAATATCTGGCATAGTTGGGCCCCTCTAAATGTTAGGTTATTTTCATGATTGGTTATTTTTAATAAGGTTCAAACTAAAGTTAACTTGTGTAAAAAGGGTTGGACAGGTTTTGATAGTTGCATTTTTTGTAATGGTTATCAAGAATCAATTAAACATTTATTTATTAATTATGCTTTCGCCGCAGTAGTTTGGCATTCCTTTTTGCAGGGACATCTGTATTCTGCTATTACTTCTTTTACTGATATATTTTCTTGCATTCTTCCATTAAAAGCTGATTTCTCAACAAAGGGTAAACATATTTTGATTCAAGTTATTTTGTGGTCCATTTGTAGGGAATGGAATAATAGAAATTTTAGAGGAAAATGCGCTTCTTCGTACAAAGTTACTAATACTATTTTTTCTCTTTGTCATTGTTGGTTTAACATTTTAGGCTCAGGATTTGAAAAGGATGACAATATCAGGGCTTTGCAATCTATGGAAAATGATCGTGTTCTGGAACAATCTTCTCATGCTCTGCATCCACCTCAGCAAAACCCTGAAGATTTAGTCCCTTCTTAGGACTAATGTCAATCTTCATACTTGAACAATTAATTTTTCTGAGATTTTTTGAGCAATAGGTGTTTGCCTATTTGGTACAATTCAAATTTTCGTGGTGGGTATTACATACTACATTAGGATCTGTAATATGGTACTATACTTGCTTTGTCTTAACTTTTATATTTATATAATGATTACCGTTAACAAAAAAAGAAAAAGAAGGATTTTAACGTACATGATCCACTTATATGCATATATGTATATATATATATATAGAGTATAATTCTATTGCATGCTCCCTCAAATCTCAAAACCACTTTTGTTCCCAATAAAAACGATTTCTGGTTTTTTTTTTTGAATTTTAAAAATCAAATCCTCTCCCCCCGCCCTCCAAATCAAAACCCTACCTATTTAAACTAACCCCACCCCCCTCCATCCAAACCCTACGACAGCCGCCTGCACTCCCCATCCTGAAGCCCTCTGGCCGCCGCTCCTACATACGCCCATCGAATTTAGAATACCTCGTCGCTGTCCGGGTATGGAGCCACATCGCCGGGAATGCCGTCCGGATCCCTACCGTCGGATCGAGGGTTTACTACCTCCCCCAAGGCCACCTCGAGCACCTGTCGACCAAGGCTGCGTCCGATTTGTCATGCGTTACGAAGGCTTGGGTGCAGTGCTGGATCGCCAACGTCAAGCTTCTTGCCGACCCGGACAGCGACGAGGTATTCTACAAGGTCGCGGTCGTCCCTGGGAGCGGTTCAAACCTGTTGGCTCCTCCGGCGCCGGAGAGGAGGGGGAACTCGTTCGCCAAGATGCTGACGCAGAGTGACGCGAACAACGGAGGGGGGTTCTCAGTGCCGAGGTTCTGTGCCGACTCGATCCTGCCGGTGCTCGACTTCAAAGCGGATGCACCGGTGCAGACCATCAAGCTAGAGGACGTGCACGGGGCCAAGTGGGACTTCCGGCACATCTTCCGCGGGACTCCCCGCCGGCACCTGCTGACCACCGGGTGGACCAAGTTCGTCAATTCCAAGAGACTCGTGGCTGGGGACTCCGTCTTGTTCTACAGGA
>JAMKQA010008390.1:0-25291 GCA_024699735.1 Posidonia australis | reverse complement strand
CTGAATATTATTTAAAAAAAAAAAAAAAAAAAAAAAAAAAAAACTGAAACCTTCCGTTGCACACTACATTAGTTATTGTTAGAGTATATAGTATGAGTCTTAGTGGGCAAATAGATCTTTTGGATCCATTATCTAATACCCCACTATGTATATGTAATCTCTTCTCTATTAGCAATACACTCTCCTTTTCCCAAATAACATAGTACCAGAGCCTGTATGGGAACCCTAACCACCAAAGGAAGACCAAGCCGCCACCCAACCATTGCCAGCCACCGTTGGCCGCTGCCTGTCGACCGCCTAGTCACTGGAACAGACCTAGATGTCGCCGGATCTAGTCTGTTCTGCTCTGTTTTCAGTTCGGCAACGCTCCAGGCCGTCTCCTCCACCCTCCCAGCCGCTGTCCAGACCTTAAGGGCTCCTCTCGGCCCTCCTCCATTGTTGGATGACCTGATTTGGCAATTCTAGTGTCATTTTTGGGGTATCTGATGGTCTTTGCAGCCACTATTGCTTGTCTAAGTCTATGTTGCTGCTAGTAAGTGTGAAATATCCATGTTTTTATAGACAATATGTATATGCTCTAAGTTTTAATTATTTTTGAGACCATTTATTGCTGGCATCGGTCCTTTATACCCCATAAATCAGTGTTTTTTGGTCAAATTAGACCTGTTCAGATCACGTTTATGGCTTCTTCTCATGATTCCTTGCTTAAAGGTCTCGTTGATACGTCCATCAAGTTAACAGGCAAGAACTATTTGTTGTGGTCTTAAATCTTCAAAATTTTCTTTGGTGGTCATAAAAAAATACATCATATTACTATCTCTCCATCTGATGTCAAGGATGTAACATATGAAGATTGGTTTACAGATGATTGTACGGTGATTTCATAAATGCTAAATAGTATGGATGAAGACATTGCTTGCTCAGTCACAATGTTGAAGCTTGCAAAAAAGATCTGGGATATTTTTCGTAGTACCTATGGAAATGAGAAAAATATTGCAAGCATTTGTAAGATATATGTGCAGTTATTTACTCACAAATAGGGGGACCATTCAGTCCAAGAATTTGACAATACATTGAGGGTTTTATTAGATGAGTTGAAAGTATATCAGTCTCTTATTGTAGATGTCTCCAAGTTGAGAAAGTACATAGAGGAGTTGGCGGTAGTAGTTTTCTTAGTTAGTCTTCAACTTGATCTAGTTAGTGAGATTTGAGGACAAATCCTTGATACTGATTTAGTTCCTACTCTCCAATCAACCTTCTTCAGAATGTTGCGGGTGTTTACAAGTTCTCCAGCTCCTGTAGTTGTCTCAGATCAAATAACCATGGTGTCATCCACAAGAAGACGTGGACGTGGATGTGGTCATGATGTTCGCAAATGTGAGCATTGTGGACGCACTTTAGATAGATGCTAGGACAAGTTCGGGTGGCTTACACTAGCTCATTTTGTATCTGCTCCAAATTCTACCCCTACAACTGTGACGATCTCTTAGATTGAGTATGATCAATTTCTTCAGATGTGAGCCACTTAGTCTACTGTAACTACATCCCATGTTGCTACCTCAGGTACAAATGTATTGCTTGCCTCCCTAGACAGTGATTGGATTGTAGACTACGGAGCCTCCTCTCACATGACACGTACTTGAGATTTGTTTTCCTATCTTTCCCAGTTGTCAGACATTACTTCTATTTCTATAGTCGATGGTCGAACCTACCCGGTAGCTTGATTTGTTAGTCAATTTGTTATCTATCAATGCTATTACCAAACAATTACATTATTTTGTAATCTTCTATCATTTCCATTGTACCTTTCAGGATCTGTAGACGAGGAGGAGGATTGATTTGGACCGTGAGCGAGGTAAAAGTGTGTACTTGCTAGTTCGTAATGATATTCCACGAAGTCTTGCCACAATTGCTTCCACGGGTGATTCTTCCTTCTTATTGCATTGTTGTCTTGGACATCCATCTTATCGTCGTCTTCAGTAAGCCATTCCATGGGTTTCCGTTGAGTCTTTGGTGTGTAAGTCGTGTCAGTTAGGTAAACATCATCGTATTACTTACAAACGTCAGTCCTTGTCAGTGAGTCAGAGTCCTTTTGATTTAGTTCATTGTGACATTTGAGAACCTATCCGTGATTCATCTATTTTAGGATATAAGTACTACATTATATTTGTGGGTGATTTTCTCATGTATCTTGGATTTACCTTTTGAAGGATAGACAACATGTGTTCAATGTTATTTAAAATTATTTTGCTGAAATTATGAATTAATTTTCTATTTTGCCTAAAGTTTTCCGTACTGACAATGTATTAGAATTTTTACAAAGTGATCTTCAAAACTATTGCACTTTCAAAGGTATCTTGCATCAAATCTCTTGCTTACATACTTTTCAACAAAATGGTGTTGCTGAATGTAAATATCAGCACATTTTAGATGTGACTTGTACTATTATGTTTGAGAAATATACTCCTAAGTATTTGTGATCTGATGCAGCGCTTACTGTAGTAAATCTGATCAATTGAATGCCTTTTGCTTCTCTTAGAGGGAAGATACTACTTAGAAGATTATGTCCTTCCTAAGAATTTTTTGCTCTTTCTCCTAAGGTATTTAGTCGTGTTGTCTTTGTCTAGAATCATAAACTTGGACTTGATAAATCGACTCCCAGATCACTCAAATGCATCTTTGTTGGATACTCAAAAACTCAAAAAAGGTATAGGTGTTTTCACCCACCTACACATCGTTATATTGTTTCTACATACGTCACTTTTCTTGAGTCTAAATCCTACATAGATGTTGCTAATTTAGTTACTGAGTACGTTCCTTTTCCTTGGCCTGTCTCTGTGAGTCACACCTTGTATGATTCGCTTCTGCAGATTGACTAGCAATCCCTCAAGTCCTTACAGGTATATCATCGTTGTCAATGACAAATCGTATCTCCTTTGGCGGACTCTGTTTCAACTCCAACGTCTACTGATCCTTCCCTTGACCTTCTGATAGATCTGCGCAAAGGTACTTAGTTTATTACAACCCATCTTCTCTCTAACTTTGTCATCTATGATAGACTTCATCCTTCCTTCTGTCATTTTGCCCTGTCTCTTTCTACAGAGTTATTCCAAATCACTACCAGAACTATGTCTACCTCCTTAGAAAGGCAAGATATGGATTGAAACAAAATCTAAGAGCATGGTTCCAGAAGTTTAGCTAGGTAGTGATGGACAATGGTTTTAGACAGTATGTAGTTGATCTTTTTGTGTTCATCAAGTCAAGTGATGCTGGCCATGTATTTTTAGCAGTATTTGTAGATAATATTCTCTTGATAGACAGTGATACCACAGGAATTGCAAAAACAAAGGAGTATCTGTCCAAACACTTTATTACCAAGGACATGGATAAGCCAAGGTACTTTCTGAGAATTGAGTTTGCATACGGTAAGGACAGGATGATTCTCATCTAGAGAAAGTATGCCTTAGATTTGCTACATGAGACAGGATTCCTAGGATGTAAGCCAGAAAATATACCGATAGAACAAAATCTTTTCTTTTGAGACAATACATCGATGCTCTTGGAGGAGGCCGATAGGTATAGACGTCTGCACCTGATAGGTAAATTAATCTATTTGACAGTCACTCGCTTAGAGATTTCGTTCACTGCAGGGCTACTGAGTCAGTTTATGTATGAGTTTAGACAAATACATTGATAGGGAGCTCTTTGTGTACTTGCTTACATCAAGAATTCATCAGGAAAGAGCTTGATTTACAACAAACATGGGTATTTACAGATTGAAGCATATTCAGATTCTGATTATGAAGGTAATCGAGGAGACAGAAAATTAACATTTGGCTATTGCACCTATATGGGTGGTAACATGGTCACTTAGAGAAGCAAGAAACAAAATGTTTTTTCACGGTCTAGTGCAGAAGCAGAATATAAGAGTCATGGCCCAGACATGTTGTGAAATAATTTGGTTATGTTCTTTATTGATGGAGTTTGGAGCTAAAGTTGATCTTCCAATGGCTATACATTGTGACAACTAGGTTGCAATATTCATTGTCAACAATCCAACATTCCATGAAAGAATCAAAGATATAGAGGTCGATTGCCATTATATTGGAGACATAGTGTTATCCAATCATATCTGTACTCCTTACATTCAATCTTCCAAGCTGTTAGCAGATATATTCACTAAGAGACTTAGTGTTGAGATTTTTGATTATCTTTATAATAAGTTGGGCATGTTAGATATATTTATTCCAACTTGAGGAGAAGTGTTAGAGTATACATTGTGAGTCTTAACAGGAAAATGGATCTTTTGGATCCTGTTATCTAGGCCTGTTAAATGGATCGTGTCGTGTATCTATCGTGTCGTGTATAAACGTGTATACTATACATATATGTTAAACCCAAATGCGACCCATTTAATTATCATGTACCTAATACTAAATCCAAATACGAATTGTCTGTTAGTGTGAATACACGACATGATCCGTTAAGTACACGTTTAAGTGAATCGTGTCGTTTTGACATGATAACGATCCGTTTAATACGAATACACGTTTATTACACGGTTACACGTTTAATACAAGATTACACGTTTTGTATACGTTTAATATTTACACATTTTGTACACGTAGAAAAATCAAAGACAAATCAATAAATCATGAAACCAATCATTCAACAATATTTCACAAGTTCCATTATTCCATATGTTAATATCATAAGTCTACAATATATCATAAACATTCACTATTCAAAATAATGAAAGTTATAATTTATATACATGATTAGGTTATGTGTATTTATCGTGTACTTATCAGGTTTTTTACTTTAGACACGAAAACGATCCGTTTAATAATCGTGTCTACCGGATAGACACGATAAGTACATGACACATGATAAGGGTAAACCCAAATACGGTTATATCGTGTCGTGTTCGTGTCGTATTTTTATGTCGTGTCAGAAATTGACAGGTCTACTATTATCTAATACCCCACTATATATATATAATCTCTTCTCTATTAGCAATACACTTTCCTTTTCCCAAATAACAGTTATAGTTGCTTAACTTCTGATTATTTCCTGTTTTGTTTGGTGCAGTAATACAGACTGGACGAGAGATACTCTTTCAGGTGGATCATGCTATACTGGCTGTATTATTGTGCAGTAAATTGCCATGACAAATGTGATTATTAAAGACTAAAGTTTTTTCTTGGAAAAATTTTCCACATCATTATTCCTTTCCTAGTAAATATACCTAGGAATCTATGGGTGCATTTGGAACTGCCAATGGGAAAGCTGGAGGGCTAGAAGCCAGCTTCTACCAGAAGCAGTAATTACACCTTCACTGGCCAAACGCATGATCCTTGAGTTTATTATGCCTTTGTAGTTAATATTGGTAGATTGTTTAGGATCTTTAATGCCAACTTCTTGCTCCCATTACTTGGCTTGCCTTAGTAATGTGCAAGTCTCAAAATCTTGATGTCCAAGATGGATGATGTATTGGTGTGAGTGGGTTGTTTTCAGATAATTATCAAGCAATTTTTGTTGGTAGATTTCATTTGACTGCTCCTGGAGTTATTTTCATTATGTTTAATCATATGTTAGTGTAAGATCTTTATGTCACATGTTACTGATGGCTGATGGTCTTAAGCTGAACTTTCGATACCTATGCTTGTGAACAATCAGCAATGTTGGGTACTCATTTTTGGTTTTCTTACATAATCATAAATTACATACAAAGATATGAGATAGTGTTAGCTTTATCTTGGTAAAGTTTTATTCTCGGGTTTAAGCTATTTATTTTATAGGCTTTCAATTGGGAATCTCATAAACATGATTGGTGGAGTTCCTTAGCAGAAAAAGTAACTGACCTTGCCAAATCTGGGTTTACATCAGTGTGGTTGCCTCCTGTAACTCAGTCATGTGCACCAGAAGGTTTGTGAAATAATGGGTTGCTTTCTGTTGTTTACATATGATGTGGAATAAATCTTCCTCACTTTTTTGCAGGTTATCTACCACAAAATCTTTATTCTCTTGACTCTTCTTACGGATCTGACTATCTTTTAAGATTTTTACTTCAAAAATTGAGGCAGCACAATGTAAGGCCAATGGCTGACATAGTTATTAATCATCGTGTTGGAACAACACAAGGACATGGGGGGTCTTACAATCGCTACGATGGAATACCATTACCATGGGATGAACGTGCAGTCACATCTTGTTCTGGTGGATTGGTAAAACACTTTTTAAATTCGTGTTACATTGGTATCCCTTTTTTTTTGAACTATAGTAATTTTGCTTTCATTACTTGGTATCCTATTTTAGTATAAAGATTAAGAAACCCTTGCAAATTTCCTGATTTGTGTATCTTTCTTGTTTGTTATAATGTTAGAAGTTTTTTTTTTACACTTGAACCTTGGCAACAAATTGTGTACTTTTAATTTGGATATACACAGATAACAATAAAGCAGGTTATGCTCGTTCCTATTCTTGATTAAGGTAATGTAATATCGATGATATTATACCAGGTGATAGTTGCAGTACCACTTTTGATGAGCTGTAGCATGAAAATAAGTGTGGTAGATCTCGAAATTGGTTATTCTCCTCCTTTGGGTCCCCCTTCACTAGCTATGCTTTATTGCCTCTTGTCTTAGGCTAGCTATTGGGATGACACAGAGAATTAGCTACAATAGTTTTTGGGTTGTTCCTGTTAATGGCCAGCTGCCAATGATAATTTGATGCACGAGATCCAATCACTACATTCCATGCATGAAAGGAGCAGAATAATCACTACAGATGAGACAGTAACAATGTAAACAGTGATTTCTGACGATCAGAGAGACAACGTAGAATGCTGATACCATAAAGATTGAGCAGCAGTGGAGGAATATCCAATGGCAACAGCACATTGCTGTTGAGATTAAGCACATGGAAGTGTTGCTCCAATGGCAAAACTCTGGTGCTTCCCTCCTGGTTGTTGAATTGTCCTCCAATCTAGTCTCGTAGAATGGCAACAACATGTTCTCTCAACAGGTGGTGTCTCTCCTCATGGTGGCTGTGATGTTGTCAAATTTAGCTGGAGATGGGATGATGACCTTCTAGCTATTGATGCTTTGCACTTAAGGTACATTCCCAGAAATAATGTGCAACATCGTACTCAGTAAAGTAGCATGGACAGCAGGTGGTTTCTATTTGTTGGTTCCACTTCTAAATAGTGTATCTGATGAGAACTCTCTCTTTGATAACAAATGAGACAAAAAAAAACATACCTTGAGTGGTGTCATCACTTCTTATACTAGTTCATACATTCTCACAGGCCATTACTGTTAGGGAGAAGGAGAATCATATTACTTAATAATAAAGAAAGTATTATCTCTTATATATAGAAGAACACATTCTTGATTTACAAGAAACCTTATAAACGAGATACCATGCAAGATCTGTATAAAGATGCATATAAGAATCTACCTATTCTAACACTCCCTCTTAAGTTGGTGCATAAATATCTAACATGTCTAATTTGTTACATAGTGACTCAAAGAAACCTAGAGACAAATCCTTCATGAAAATATTAACAAGTTGATTAGGCGACGGTGTATAAGCAGTAGAGATAACCCTACTCATCACTACATCTCTAATATAGTGACAGTCTACCTTAATATGCTTTGTTCACTCATGGAAGGTAGGATTCTTAGTAATGAATATAGCAACGTGGTTGTTGCAATGCATGGGTATAGGAAGCTGCACAGTGAAGCCAAACTTAGTCAACAAGGATTTAAGTCATATCATCTCACATACCATCTATGTCATAGATTTGCATTTAGCTTTTGTACTCGATCGAGATACCACATTCTGTTTTTTACTTCTCTATGTGACTAGATTTCCTCTAACATAAGTGTAATAACTAGAAGTTGATTTCCGGTCCCTTTTGTTGTCTACATAGCTTGAATTCAAGCCTCAAAGCATAGGTGTCGATGTTTCTATTAGAATAGGTCTTTACCTGGTGTATTCTTTATATAGGTCAGCACATGTAAGGCCTTTTTTACTATTCTTGGTTGATTGAAATAGTACAAGTAGATGGTTAGACAGGCAGTAGTTGATCTCTCACAGCATAGGTAGGGTGTTTATGCCATAAGAGAGGAGGAAGGGACCTTAGTGGTGTTTGGGCTTTTCAAAAGTAGTAATTGTGGACTTTTGATGACTGCTACAGTGTTTCCGACGATTTCCAATGATTGCTACAGTGTTTTTGGCGACTTATAGTGGATGCTCTAATGTTTTTGGCCAATGGGGGTGGAATGGCCAGTGACTAGGGTTAAGGTTGCTAACTTATGCTCTTGATATTATGTTAGGAAGAAAGAGAAATGTTAAAACAGAGACTAGGGGGTAAAATCAATTTGTGTTATTACTAAAGAGATGATACATATTTATAGGATTTGTAAGATACCAATGACTAAGTGGATATCTATTAATCCAATAATCTATATTACTTGACTCTAACACTCTCCCTCAAGTTGGAACATATATATCAATTATGCCCAGCTTGTTACATAAAGACTGAAAAACATTAACACTCAATGCTTTGGTGAAAACATTAGCTAACTGCTCAGAAAATTGGGTATATGGTGTAGTAATCTCCTTTTTCATCACTAGATCTCTGACATAATGACAGTCAACCTCCACACACTTCGTGTGTTTATGAAATGTGAGATTATTTGCAATAAAGATAGCAGTCTGGTTGTCACAATGCATCGACATTGGCTGCTTATCATTGAAGCCAAGTTCCTCTAAGAGTGATCCGATGCACACCATCTCACATGCTGCTTGAGCCATGGTTTTGTATTCTGCTTCAACACTAGACCTTGACACCACATTCTATTTCTTATTGCGCCAAGTGACCAGATTTCTCCCTACATAAGTGCAAAAGTCAGAAGTTGACTTTCTGTCTCCCCTATCTCTAGCATATCTTGAATCAGAATAGGCTATGATATGTGTATGACCATTGTTTCTATAAACCAAGCCTCTGCCAGGAGTACCTTTGACATAGGATAGAACCCGTAGAGCCTCAGTTCAGTGTATCCTATTGGGCTCATGCTTAAACTGACTTAGTAGACTAACTGCATACGAGATATTTGGTCGAGTCACTGTCAAGTATATCAATTTCCCAATCAATCTCCGGTACTGTCCTGGATCCTCTAACAAATCCGAGCTAGTGTCCCAAAAAGTTGTTGTTTGTTCAATGGGAGTATTCTCTGGCTTACACCCCAAAGAGCTATCTTTTGTAAGAGATCTAAGACATATTTCCTCTGAGATAGGGACATTTTTCCATTGACATATGCAAATTCAATGCTAAGGAAGTACCGAAGCTTTTCCATATCTTTGGTGACGAAATGGACCTTCAAATGCTCTTTAATATTAGCAATGCCTTACTTGTGACTTCCTGTCACTAAGATATCATCCACATAAATTGCCAAGATAACACATCCCTTAGCAGTTTTTCTATAGAATACTGAGTGATCAACCGTAACTTTGTGAAAATCACTAGCAATAGCTACTTGGCTGAACTTCTCAAATCACGTCCGAGGACTTTACTTTAAGCGATAGATTACCTTCTTGAGTCTGTATATACGATCCTCCCCCTAAGCAACATAGCTCGATAGTTGCTTCATAGGTACAGACTTAGACAGGTCATCATACAGGAAAGCATTCTTCACGTTGCACAAATCCCACGAATAATTGATTTCAAGGGATAGTATAATCCTTATGAAATTGAGACGAGCTACTGGGAAAAAGTCTCTGCAAAGTCAATCCCATATGTTTGTGTGAAGCCTCGTGCAACAAGCCTAGCTTTATATCTAGTTATGCTCTCATCTGTTTTATATTTGACAGTATAGATTCATCGACAACTGACCACTGTAGTGCCAACAGTGTGGGTCACCAACTCCCAAGTACCATGGCTAGTAAGCGTAATAATCTCTTCATCCATAACAACTTTCCAATGAGGGAGAGAGAGTGTCTCCTGATAGTTTTTTGGAATGAACTCAGTGGAAAGCGACAAGGCAAAACTGCGAAAACATGGGTGAAGAGAATCATAGGACACAAAATTAGAAATTGGGTGAGCAATGGAAGACTGAGTACCTTTACGAAGAGCAATGGGCAGATCAAGAGAACTGGAGGGTGAGTTTGCAGCTGCGGAGGAAGCTGGTTCAGTTGTGGGAGGCATTGGAGGAACTCGTCGTCGACTGTAAACCTGCAAGGGACGAGAGGTAGGAGGAGACAGAATAGAAGACTCAACAACAGACGGAAGAGGAATGGACTCAACTAGAGGACTCAACTTGGTGTGCCCATTAGAATAGCACATGGACTCATGAAAAGTAACATATGCAGAAACAAAATATCGCTGTGTTGGAGGATGAAAACAGCGATATCCCCTTTATGTTCTGGAATATCTTACAAACATATATTTAATGGATCTAGGAGATAATTTATCCAGACCAGGAGAAAGATCTTGAACGAAGGTAACACACCCAAACACATGAGGAGGTAGAGAAAACAGAATGATATCAGGTTTCAGACAACGAAGTGGAACTTCCCCACCAAGAGGTGTAGAGGTCATCCTGTTTATCAGGTAGGTAGCCGTGAGAACAGCATCACACCACAAAGACTTTGGAACTCTCATATGAACCATCGTAGTACGAGTTACGTCTAGGATGTGTCTGTGTTTACGCTCAACAATCCCATTTTGTTGAGAGGTATAAGGACATGTGGTCTGATGTATAATTCCTAGTGAAACACAATGAGAGGCAACTTTAGATTGAACAAATTCTAAGACATTATCGGTGCGCAAAGTTTTTGGAGTAATGTCAATTTGATTTTTTATTTCTGCAAGAAAATTTTTCAGCACATCACAGACACTACCACGGTTTTTCAGCAAATACACAGAAGACACTTTGGAAAAATTATCGACAAAAACAATATAATATTTATGACGACATTAATGAAACCCTAAACAGACCCCACACGTCACAATGGACCAACTCAAACATACTCTGACTCGACACACGACGCAATTGTTTGAAAGAAACACGATGATGTTTTCTCAATTGACATGACTTACAATTAAAATGAGAAATAGGACACCAAAGTAAAGCCTATTGGAGTTTTTTTTTATGATGGATGACCCAGTCGAGTATGTCACAATGAAGATGGCTCCGATGTAGACGCCACAGACGCCAGTCCCTCAGGTATGTCGTCACTGACCAGTAGGTTCACACCATTGTTCCGCTCACGGTCCAAATCAATCCTCCTCTTCGTCTGTAAATCTTGAAAAGTACAATGAAAAGGAAAGAAGGTGACATAACAATGCAGTTGCTTGGTAATGACACTAATAGATAAAAGATTTATAAGAAAATCAAGTATGAAAAGGACATTCTCAAGAGAAAGTTGTGAAGAAGCTTGCACAACCCTTTTTCCTGAGACAGGACAAGATCGACTATTGGTAATCGCCATAGATCGAATATCTGACATATTAGACAAGCGAGTAAACAATTTTTTTGTACCTGACATATGGAAGGAGGCACCAGAATCTATGATCCAGGAGGGATCCTTGGAGGCACTAAGGGCACTAGTATCTGAGAAACTAGCGTGTGTAACCGTGGCTGCAGAGTCAGTGATCTTTAGCTGTAAGAGCCGCTCATAGTCAGCCTGGGATACTGTAAAAATCTGCTCGTCACTAGTGGAAACTACAGGAGGTGACTCTGTACTACCATGTGTTGTTGGTGGTCAACCAATCAAATCTTAACATTGATCCACACAGTGCCCAACCATTCACAGTGTGTGCATTTTGAGCGTCCACTGCCATCCGATCGACCACGACCACTGCCTCGAGAACTCCCTCGACCCCGTCCTTTGGTAGAAGTCATCGCAGAGGACTCTGGTGCAACTATAGAAGTAGAGGTGGAGGTAGGTGTCCCTGTAGATACACGTAACACTTTGGAGAAAGCAATTTGAAGATCTGGAACACTGTCGACATCCAAAATCTGTCCTCAAATCTGCGGACTGATATCGGAATTAAGGCTGAAGAGATTAATGGCGACAGTAAGTTTTTCTCGATACCTTTGCATCTGACTGATAACCCCAGTAAGTGGTTGATACATCTCCAATTCATCAAGTAATGCTCGCAAATATGACTATCCACATGCGACGGCAATCAGAGGCAACAAGAGGCTCAATACATGTCCGGATCACACACTACAAGGGCTAGACTGTCCTAAACAGCATAAAGGAGGGGGTAGGTAGGTTATCGACATCGTGACATGTACCAGAGGTGTCTGAAACCGCTGGATGGGGGCTGACAGCACCTACCCCGAACGACGGCTAGCCTGAAGAGAGATAGCATCGACGGGGAGACTGGTAACTGGCTGGAAAGAGGACGACAACAGCGGAGGAAGGCACGGGAGGACCTACCGACGATGCAAGATGTCGTCCGGGCAGCAAAGGGGCCTAGCAGTACGCGTGGGAGAGGCAGCCAGCTCCAGCAATGCGTGCGGGTGAGCTAAACAGCTCCGACATCACTCGCGGAAGATGCGGGCAGTGCAGTCGGCGGCGGCTAGGGCATGCAGAGGGGCCAACGACCCGTGATGGATGCTTCGGCTCCCTTGTGACCGTCGGCGGGTGGAGAAGGAGTCGATGGGTGGAGAAGAAGTCAGGAGGAGAGAGAAGTCGGGGGAAAAAAAAGGAAAAGAAAAAAAGATTTAACCAAATGCTTTGGTACCATGTTAAGACAGAGATTAGGGAGTAAAACCGAATTGTGTTATTGCTAAAGAGATGATACATATTTATAGGATTTGTAAGATACCCATGACTAAGTAGATATCTATTAACCCAATAACCTATATTACTTGACTCTAATAAGAATCATATTACTTAATAACTAAGAGGGTACAATCTCCTATATATAGGAAAACACATACTTGACCTACAAAAAACCTCATAAATGAGATACCATACAAGATTCGTGTAAGGATCTATGTAAGGATCCATCTATTCTAACAATTACAATAGCTTCTTTCCTCCAGGAGATATGGTTATTTGTAGTAAGCTCTTACCGTGAAATTGTCTCCTCCAGTCTTCCAGTTTATCATCAACAGTTGTCACCAGGTTTTTCCATTCCAGTTACTGAGTAGGACCAGGAGCTTCTTTATTTCGTTTTATTTAAGTTTTCCGCTATAAGTTGGTGCTTAAATAGTTGATCCATCGTGAATGTCCACAACTTTGTATACTGTAGCTTGTTTGTGTTGGAAGAGTTGGTACAGTAGATGACATAATGTTTTGGGAAATGGATGATACTCCACCTATCATTCCAATATTCTGTCGACAATCCATTGGCAATTACGTAACCAACAAGTTTTGAAATGCCTTTTAGTTTCTTCTTAATTCTTTTTCATAATGATGAGTGTTATTTACATCGATTAATGTGAGGATTGGACATGTGATTTTCTATGGATGGATTCCTTTTCTTATTGTCTATTAGTTTTGAGTTGGATATTCAAATTTCAATATGCTATAAAGATAGGAGTGCAAATTGTAACACTTGGGGTCTGTGAGCGTATATAGTAGGCTCAAATTGTGAACGTGCATTATGGATGTGCATAACATGCGCAAATAAATAACGTGTATTGCTGGCGTAAATGGCTAGCGTGGCTTGCCAATTTAGAATTTAGTGTATTTTAAGTTATGTTTTGGGAAAATAGTTTCCCGTTTGGTTGTATTTTTGGTATTTGTAAAGTGAATCTAGTTGGATGGATTGAGATTGAATTACTTGTAATTGTAAATATATTTATTGGGTAATCACAATGAATTCATGGATTGTCTTCCTCATTGGTTTTTTGCTTTGTATGTGGTACCTGTGATTTCCTTCTTCACCCTCTACAATTATAACATGCCACAGTGTCGTTTGTAATCCCAAACCTATGATTTACTCTATGAATATCTGTACCCTAGATATTTTTCCTTTTCCTCGTTGTAAATTACTTACAAAAATTTCAGAGAGATGTCCAACACCGATAATAAAAAAGGGGGAAAGGATTTCGTAAGGAGGTAGGCAAAAGAGAAAGAAAAAAGGAGGAAGGCTCGAGAAGAAATAGAGGAAGGAGGAGGAAGCAAGGAGGAGAAACAGGGGGAGAAAGAGAGAGGGAGGGGTGCGGGGCTCATTAATGTGAAGAGAAGGAAACCAATGAACAAGAAAAAGAAAAGAAGGAAGGAAGAAGAGTAGTCATTGATGGTGCGAGGTACACGACCTACCTCACCGTTTCTTTTCGTTTAAGCTTAAGATCATTGAAAATATGTTGTGTGAGATGATTTGAATGTATGATAGAGATTTTGTAAATTTTCGGTGGATTTTCAAAGGTATCTTTAATTGTTAGTCTAATTGGATCTTCTTACTTTAATCTTTTATATCTTGAGCTATGAGTGTCGGTATGTGATTTTTATCTCAAAAGATAGTATTCTTCGGGATCTTCATTTTGATGTATTATGTGAAATTTTTGGGTGTATGTGGTGAGATCGTCGAAGTTCCCAAGGGTTGACAATTCTTTGTGTGTTGCTACTCTGTTTTCTGACATAGCCTTTGGGGGTCGGATGGGATTGGGAGGCACAGGCTCCCAATGCAAACACCTGGAGCTTTTAAGATGGTTTTTTAAGAAAATGTAGAAAAGATTTTAAAAAGAATTGCATAAGTTTGTAAAAGAATTTTGAAAGAGTTTCGAAGTTTTCCATGGTTTTTGGTAGGAACTACAAGAACCGTGGATCGTACTAATGGATTAAGGACAATTGATATTCTTAGAGGACTAGGTATGTGTCTGGAGTCTTGGTTGTCGAGTAATAAGAGTCACAAGACTGTAAGACTATATTGGCAGACCAGGGATAATTATACCTCTAGAGGGTTAGTTATAGGTTCAAGATTGTGACTGCCGAGTGATAGGATCGGGTTGGAGACTTAGGAGGCCCGAGTTAAGGACGTCGAGAGGACGTATCTTGTGTTTATCCTAGAGTGGATTTTTGGAAGGTTCTTAGAATAAGGACTCAGGACAGACCAGCTCTTGCATAAGGTGGTTTGTCTGTAGCAATGTAGTGCGCTTCAATGGTTATTTGTTGGTTGATCGGTTGTTGATGGGCACACTGATAAGATAGGTTTTTGATGTTGGATGCGTGTGTTGTGGTTTTTCTGTGTTTAGATTTTCTGACTTTAGTTTAAAAGAGACTTTGGTTTTTGAGATGGGATTTTGCAATGGTTTTGGAGTTGGATTAGTGTAGAGTAACTATTTCAAGTTTGCATAAAGAGATTTCTAAAAATGCATGTGTTTTGAAAGAAAAGAGAAGGGGTCTTGAAAAGCATGTTTTAAAAAGAAATCGTGTGTTTTTCTGCTATAGAATCTTGAGCCTTTGGTGTCTTTGTGAGGTTTTGGGACTTTCGAGAGAGGCAGTTGTGTGGTTCTAGGAGTTTATTGTCAGTAGTTCCAGTTTTCGGTTTGTTATTCTTGGTTTTTGGTGGACATGTATTAGGTGATAATTGGATGTCCCTCATATGTATTGTGTCGATTTTTTTCAGGTGCAAAATGTAGAGTTGCAGTTTAATCTAGACACATAATTGGAGCCACACAGTTGCACGTTATAGGTTTTGGGTAGGAAATATGTTTTGTTGAGTTTTATTTTCAGTTATTTATTAAATACATTGTTAGTTTTGGAAAATTAATTTCTTGTTAGATTGTTATGGATAGTTTGATGTTAGTGTGTGATGCAGGGGGCGTTACATATTAGTATCAGAGTTCTAGGTATACTAAGTATACTTAGGATGTCCGATTTAGTGACTCCGTAGAACTGCATGAAAAGAGTTGTTTGCACCTGAGATTACTTTAAGATTTTGCATAAATTTGTGGTTGATTATAGTATGTCGTTGTAAGGAAAAGGCTCCTGTATCGAGCTTTGGGACTGAGGAGGAAAGCAGATGGTGGGGGATGTAGGAAGAATTTAGGAGTATGATGCATGGATTTATGTAATTCTTTGGAAAAGGGAGCTGCAGTGGGTCTAAAGGTGATTCCTGATTGAACCAATTAAGCTATTTGCATCCTTCAACTTTCAACGGTTGGGATAGTCTCGAGGAGTGCGAGGCCTAACTACTATGGATAGAGAAGATTCTGGAAAGTATGGAGTGCCTAGAGGAGAGATGAGTACGATTGGTTACCTTTCTGTTTAAGGACGATGTCGATCAGTGGTAGAGGGTCACGTAATGCCTGAATTTTCTCAACTAAGATCTACTAACGATTTCTTGGGAAGATTTCTAAGAGGTTTTCTATGAGAAGTATTTTTTCGATCATGAAAGAGATAGATTGGACTGGGAGGTTAAAGACCTGTTGCAGGAAAACATGTTTATGGTTAAGTACGAGGTTACTTGCTCTCACCTCGAGTGGTTGACTTAAAGGAACGTAGAGTCAAGAAATTTGTGGAAGATTTACAGTTGAAACTGAGAATGAAAGTTATAGGTTATAGATATTGTACCTTGAGAGATGCTGTGGACTTGGCCTTTTGCTTTGTGGAAGAATACAAGCGATTTAGGGAAAGCCAATCGAAGGGAAAAGGCATGACATTTGTTGCATGCTCTTTTGTTTCTGGGGTATCGAGCTTTAGTAGTTCTGGGAGCTTGGAAAAGAAAAGGAAGGATCATCCCAGCACATTCACTTATGGAAGGCATAGCTTTATCGGGAAGAGTAGCACCTAAATGAACTAGATTAGGTTTGGCAGTGGTGTACAAAGGGAGAGAACCTATTTTCTTTGTGATCAAAGGAGACACATAGTGGTAAATTGCCTCTGACGGCAACAGAATGTTATGTGTTATAACTGTGGGTAGAAAGGACATGTGCAGAAAGACTGGCTGGATCCACTCAAGAAAGCGGGAAATGCACTACATCGACTCATTAAAGAATGTGTGTTTACCATATCTACCCCAGGCGTTGGGTCCTCAGGAGACAAACGTGGGGGATAAGGAACAATGATGAGTTGTATTATGTAATCCTCTATCTTATGATATAACTGTGTGTAATCAGTATTTGTACTTAATAATAACCATTGTCTGTGGTTGTGATGTATATTATCTCGAGATTCTTTTCTAGTAGCTGACCAAATGGCTAGAGTATTGTTTGACTCAGGAAGTCATTTTCTTTTATCTATGAGTCCTTTGCCGTGGAAATTGGAGACAAGCTAGTTAGACTACTTTTCACTTCAGTGTGGTGACACTATTGGGGGAACACAGTCTGTCATGAAAGTATTTACAGTCAATGGGTATTAGATTGGGTGATAAAAGTTTTAAGGTCAGTTTGATAATAATGGACATGCAAGAATATAATGTTATTTTAGACATAGATTGGTTGATGTAGCATTCGATGATGATCGACTGTGCAAAGAAAAGGGTGTAGTTAGAATGTCTAGGGTAATTTTTCTGCTCTATTTAGGGAGTAAGATCAGGTAAACCGAAGCGGGTGATCTCCACGATAAAGGCCTACTACTCCCTAGCAAAAAGTTATGTGAGGTACTTTGCTTGTGTGATTGTTTCATCCTCTCTAACTTTAGGGGTATAAGATATTCCAATTGTCTGTGAGTATGTCGATGTTTTCTTGGAGGAGTTACCTGGAGTATCGTCACATAACAAAGTGGGATTCTTGATTGACTTAGTGCCAGGGACAAGCCTTATTTCAAGAACTCCTTACAGAATGACACCTGCATAATTACGTGAGCTTAGGAATCAACTTCAGAAGTTACTGTATAAGAGATTCATTAGGTCAAGTGTGTCACCTTGGAGTGTACCTACGCTGTTTATCAAGAAGAAGGATGGTTCACTTTAGTTTTGTATAGATTACCGAATACTGAATCAGATAATAGTAAAGAATAAGTATCCCTTGTCCAGAATAGATGACCTATTCTTTATAGAATCTTGCAGCCTTTGGTGTCTTTGTAGACTTCAAATTTTGGGATTGTTGAGAGTGGCAGCTGTGTGGTTCTGGGAGTTAATTGTCGGTAGTTTCAGTTTTCGATTTGTTATTCTTGGTTTTTGATAAGTGTATATTGGGTGACAATTGGATGTCACTCATACGTGTTGTATCGATTTCTTTGAGGTGCAAAATGTGGAGTTGTAATCTAGTCTAGTGTACATAGTTGGAGTCACGTAGCTGCACACCATATGTTCTGGATAGGAAATAGGTTTTACTGAGTTTTATCTTTAGTTATTTATTAAATTCCCTATTAGTTTTGGAAAATTAATTTCTTGTTAGATTGTTCTAGGTAGTTTGATGCTAGTGTATGACGTTGGAGGTGTTACACCACCATTTTCGGAGAAATCTGAATTCGAATATTTTTTAGATATTTGTTGAATATCGAATACAAAAGAAAACAAATACAGGTCAAATTTATATATGGGAAAAAAGAATTTTAGTAGAATCTTGTACAGTTATAAACATGATGAAATATTGGTATAGTAATTCATAAACTATAGATGCACAAGATATATGTCAATTTGATAAAATATAATGACAAACATATCTTATAAGTAGTCAATTTACAATAATTAGAAATATTGCAAATGGAGTCTATATGAAGTAGATATGTCATTTACTGTACTCATACATAATACATATACTTTTCAATGTGATAATTTATTTTCATATCCAAGAATAAATATGAGTAAAATAATAATCAAATCTCAAGTGAATACATGTTAAAATGGAAAAAATAATTATAAATATGTTTTTTAGTTTATAAATAAATTAATATAATATTTTTACTAATCTTTATTTGTTCTTGTTAGAGTTATGTGTGTGGGTTATTACCTCTTTATGTTAGATGGGTTATTAGATATCTATTTAGCCTAAGGTTTCTAATCTCTCTCTATATATATTTAACCTCACATCATCTACTAGGTAATCTATTTTTCTCTTCTACTTTCTAATTCTATCGTGGTACCAGAGTTTGGGGAGAGAACCTAGGGTTTTTTCAACCGTCAGCCCTTCCCAGCCTTTCTGCCGCACCGTGCTAAGCTAGATCAGCCCTCTGGCTCCATCAGACCACCTGACAGCCCCTCCTTTTCCCGCTGTCAGTCCTAGTCGAGCTTCTCACACACCACCGCCGGCGAGCCAGGCCAGTCTAGGCCCTTCACCGGCGACGTCAGGCCTGTCTAGGTGTCCACTGGCCGGCAATCTGTGCCTTCTCCCAGCACCATCCGGGCAATGCAGCCCTTCCGTTGGCCTTCTCCAGCCCAGTCCTAGGCAGCCGCAACCTCATAAGGCCTCGCCGGCACATGGTTAACTGCTAGTGAGGCCTTTTGTCCCCTCCCGTCCTAGAGTAGGGGCAGTCCAGTCCCTCTCCTGTTGCGGCGTGACAGTTTAGGCCATGTTCTAGGCCTTACTTAAGCCTACAGTCTTAGTTGTGTATGGATACGTCCTATCCACACGTGTTGGTAAGCAGTCCGGTTCACAGTCTATCATTTTTAGACCATATATTGGATATTTTTTTTAGTTTTCAGTCAAAATGGCCTTCCGAGATTCCTTGGTTATGCATATGAGTGGCACATCTAAGAAGTTCTCTGATTCCAACTACCTTCTATGGTCATAAAGCTACCTTTGTTCTGGCATGTAGGAAACTGAAGCACCTCATGCATCTACTTCTAGATGTCAAGTTTGACACATGAATATTGGTTAGCTGATGATGCAGCGATTATTACATGGATAATCAATAGTATAGAGCTTCGGTTGCACGAGGAGTCATGCTGTTGTAGCCTGCAAAGAAGATATAGGACACGTTACGTTTGACATATGGTCATGAGAAGAATATATCTTGGGTATGTGAGATATATGAGCAATTGTTTACTTTACGACAGGGAGATCAATTTGTTCAGGAGAGCCTTACCGCATTTCGTGCCTTGATGAGTTAGATATTTATCAGTCCTTGACAGTTGATATCATGAGACTACGTCAGTATTGTGAGGAGTTGGCCGTTGCAGTATATCTCTCCAACTTGAACTTAGAACTCAACTTTCAGATCAGAGGTCAAGTTTTAGTTACTGATAGCGTCCCAGATCTATAGACGGCCTTTGTGGAGGTTCTTTGGGTTTCTGCAGCCACTTCTTCTACAGTTTCAGAGCAGTCAGTCATGGTAGCAACACGCGGTCGAGGATGTGGCGGTTCTCAAGGAGGAGGAAGTGGTCGAGGTGATGCAGGTAGACGTCCACGATGTGCATACTATGGACGATTAGGACACAAAATTGAGAAATGTTGGGATATTATTGACTGGCTACAGACGACAAATGTCTCCATAGAGTAACACGCTGTTACAACTACTACTGAGGAACAAACCTTCATAGTTTCACAGGAGACTATGAGAGGCTTCAGCAGTTAAAGGTCACAGACTGTACTACCACTGCTACCCAAGTTAGCTTCTTAGGTACTAGTGTCTTCCTTGCATCCAGGAGTTCCTTCAGTATTATTGATTCTGGTGTCTCTTCGCATATGTCAGGTACATGTAGTTTGTTTACCGGTTTATTTCAGTTATCTGATATTCGGTCTATAGCTATTGTCGATTGTCGAACGTATCCTGTCTCAGGTGAAGGATTGGTGCAAGTATCTCCATAATTGTCACTTGAAAATGTCTTTTTTGTTTTATTTTCCTATAAATTTATTGTCCATTAGCATCATCACAAAACAGTTACAATGTTGTGTTACATTCTTTCCTTTTGACTGTACATTTTAGGATTTACAGACGGGGAGGAAGATTAGTTTGGGTCAGAAACGAAGGAATGAAGTATACCTGCTGGTTCATGACAATATACCTCAAGGATTAGTATCTACGGCGTCTGCTTCCGAGTCTTCATCGTTGTGGCACTACTGGTTGGATCATCCGTTTCATCAAAAGTTTCAATAGGCCTTGCCTTAGTGCTCTGTGTCGCAGTTTGATTGTGAGTCATGTCAGTCGGGTAAGCACCATCGTGCTTCGTTTAAAAGATTGCGTCTAATGTCGAGTACTATTACATTCGAGTTGGTCCATTGTGATGTTTGCGGTCCATCTAAAGTCTAGTTTGTGTCGAGTCATAGGTTTTACATAGTCTTTATTGATGATTTCTTTAGAGTATCTTGGATATATTTGCTGAAAGATTGTAGTTATATTTATGATGTAATTAGAACTTTTTTGACGGAAATAAAAAATCATTTTGATGTTACTCTTAAATTTTTATGCACTGACAATGCTATTGTGTTTGTTCAGTCCAGGATTGCCTCATATTGTGCTTCTTTGGGTATTATACATCAAACATCATGTCCTCACACCTCACGGTAAAATAGGGTTACAGAACGCAAACATAGAGACATATTAAATGTCACCTACACTCTTATGGTCTATGTGCATGTCCCAAAGCAGTTGTGGTCTGATACCGTGCTTACCGTCACTTACCTTATCAATAGAATACCTTCTGCAACTTTGGGAGGTGAAGTCCTATTTCGTCGCCTCGGACCTGAGTCTAGTTTGTTTAGTTTGACTCTTAGAGTGGGTGTGTGGTGTTTGTCTAAAACCTTTTTCCTAGTCTAAACAAACTGTCTCCATAATCGATCAAGTGTATATTTGTCGGGTATTCTAGAACTCAGAGGGGGTATTAGTGTTTTCATCTTCTTACCTGATTATATTTTGTGTCTGCTGATGTTGCCTTTTTCGAGTCAGCATCCTACTATGATGTGTCTCCATCATCTAGTGTGTCTGTTCCCCTTCCATTCGTTGTTGAGTTGCAGGATATAAATGCTCACGGAGGTCTTACTGTGCAACCGGAAGTTACTCGTCTCTTGTAGGTTTATCAGCGACGTCAGTATGTCCTAGTGCCTCCTATTACTGAACCATCTTCCTCTGCAGATGCAAATTCGTCCACCAATTCCACAGATCTACCCATCGTCCTTCGGAAAGGTACTCGCTCTTGCACTGTCAATCCTATTTCTCACTTTGTATCTTATAATTCTTTTCTTCCTCGATTTCGTAGTTTTGCGTTGTCTCTTTCTTTACAGTCTATTCCCAGGAATCATCAAGAGGCACTTTTTTTTCTTTATTGGAAGGCTGCTATGAATGAGAAAATAACTGCATTCATTGGTTGTGGTACATGGAAGTTGGTGACCCGCACTGTTGGAGCTACAGTAATCACTTACAAATAGGTCTATTTTGTCAAGTACAAAGTAAATGACAGTATTGACAGATACAAAGCAAGGCTGGTGGTCAGAGGTTTCACTCAGATATATGGGATAGATTATGATAAGACTTTTTTTTTTGTTGCTCGTTTCAATTCCATCAGAGTCCTTATATATTTAGCTCTCAACCACTCGTGGGAGGTGTGCCAGTTGGATGTTAAAATTGTATTTTTATATGGAGATTTGACTGAGTTTGTTCTGATAGAGCAACCTTCAGGGTATGTTGCTCAAAGGGAGGATTTTTTATGTGCAGACTCAAGAAGGCAATATATGGTCTTAAGCAAAGTTTGGGAGCATAGTTTGAGAAGTTCAGTCAGGTGGTTCTTGTTAGGCGGTTTCAGAGGTGTGCAGTGGACCATTCAGTTTTTTACAGGAGGATAGCTGGTGGATGTGTTATCTTGACAGTATATGTGGATGACATACTTGTAACAAGCGATGATGTGCAAGGCATTGCAAAGATCAAAAGGCATCTTTATACTCACTTTGTGACGAAGGACGTGGGAAAGCCTCGTTATTTCCTTGGAATTGAGTTTGTTTATGCAAATAGCAAGATGGCACTGTCACAAAGGAAGTATGTTTTAAACCTCTTATAGGAGACAGGGTTTTCTGGGGTGCAAATCAGAGAGTATTCCCATTAAGCAGACACCGATATTCTGGAACAGTAGCTCAAAGTTGTTGGAAAATCCTGATCAGTACAGACGACTGATTGGGAAGTTCATCTATTTTACCGTGACTAGGCCTGATATTTCGTATGTAATTAGCTTTTTGAGCTAGTTCATGCACGAGCCTAGGAGAGTACATTGGATGAGAGTTCTTCGTGTTTTATCTTATGTGAAAGGTGTCCCAGGAAAAGGTCTAGTCTACAGGAAAAATTGGCACACCAGGATCGTAGTTTACTCAGACGCAGGGTATGCAGGAGATCGAGGAGACAGGAAATTCACATCTGGTTTCTGCACTTATGTGGGAGGCAACTTGTTCACTTGGCGCAGTAAAAAGAAAAATGTGGTGTCGAGGTCCAGTGTAGAAGCTGAGTATCGATCAATGGCGCAAATAGCGTGTGAGATGATGTAGGTGAAATCACTGTTAGAGCAACTTGGTTTTGATGTCGAGGTTCCTATGTTCATACGGTGTGATAATCAAGTTGTTATCTTTATTACAAACAATCTTACCTTTTATGAGCATATAAAGCACATCGAGGTTGACTGCCATTTTCTAAGAGACATGGTCATGAGAGGGGTTATCTCTACCCCTTATACTCAGTCTTCAGAGCAATTAGCGGATATATTCACAAAGGAGCTGAGTGCTGGAATGTTTGAGTCTCTGTGTGAAAAATTCGATATGTATGTTCCAACTTGAGGGAAAATGTTAAAATTATGTGTGTGGACTATTATCTCTTTATGTTAGACAGGTTATTGAATATCCATTTAGTCTTGGGTATCTAATCTTCCTATATACATGTGTAACCTTACATCATCTATAAGATAATCTCTTTTTCTCTTCTACTCTCTAATTCTATCAGTTCTAATTACAAATATTGTATGATAATATTTAATTTATATTATTATAATAAGTTAATAATAACATAATAAATATTTTAGAGGTATATTTTTGTCATGTTTATATTATTGGTGCAATGGTTATGGTCTTTGTTTGTGGAGAAAAGTCATGTGTTCAGATGATAGGAAATATATCTTTTTATAGATTTATGAAAATTTAAAAATCCAATTATTCGTATTCGTATCCGAAAATTATAATAACATCCGAATTCATTTTTTATATTTAGAAAATCTTATGAATCATTATTCGTATTTGTATCCGTATTTGATTGAATGTATAAAAGAAATATCCGTATTAGGAAAAATCCTGATACGAATCCAGATTCTGTCTGAATATCCAGGTCCATATTGCACCGCTATATAAAGAGGCCTAAGATACATCCACCTGTATTTAAAAGGAGATGTATGGGACCCAAAAAAGAGGTCATATATGATAAGAGTGCTAGAATAGTCTCATATTGATTGATGTAGGGATTAAAATTATGGTTATATATATATGTACCTCTTCATTCATTGTCAATTAGTTTTGAGTCGGATTTTCAGATTTCAATAATGAGGATGCATCACAACCATCATTTGAAATGTACTTATTAATGACAAGCTCGCACTACGTACCTGTGTCCTATTTCAAACTGTGCAAGAGCAATTTTCCAAGAATAAGCAACATTCATTTTTTGAGATCTAAGATTCTTAGTCCTTATGTCTTGCATTTACACACTTTTCCTATCTAATTATATGCACTACAAAAGGTGCATAGCCTGTTGTTTTTCCAAAAGAAATTGATTCTTATACTCTCCTTCTTCTTTAGTATTCCTTCAGGAGCTTTGGAAACTGATAGAAGAACGGCAAGTTAGATTGCACGCAATTGATTAGGATAACTTGGTCCTTGACTACTGCATTTCATTTTTCATCCTGCAGTTCTTTCCATATTCACAAGCATTATTTTCCAATGCATTTCCTTTATAGCTTTAGAATGCAAAGGCAGTCCGAGATCTTTTACAGGCAGCTCGTCAGTCCTACTCTCCACCATCCTAGCAATGTCCCAGTTTCCCCTGGTGCCATATAACAAATGCCAATGGTGGTGCTTTTGTCAAGTTTGATGCCAAGCTCTGAAATGAATTCACAACACTTGGGATGGAAAGTAGCTTCGTCATTTGTGTGCCATCTTCTTGATGCATGAGGATTGTGTCATCTGAATATTGGAAAATAGGGATAGCTCTAGAAAGGCGTTCAGTCCTGAAGCCTTAAATCCAGCCTTCTGCTTATGCTTTGAAGCATGTACAACTTAGATTATTCATGCCAAAATAAAGAGTAAGGAAGTGTAAGGAGGAGAGTGACTCTTCTTGTCAGGTGCCTCTGCAAGGCTTCCTTCTTCCATTCCATTGAGGATGAAACAAGAGGCAGTTCTTACAAAGCTCTTGATCCAGTCTATCCAATGCTAAGCACTTTCATAGGAATCTCCATTTGAAGCTATCATAAGCC